>JABFPM010000776.1:0-25047 GCA_022817325.1 Idris sp. 1 HC-2018 | reverse complement strand
ACAAATTTTTTGTTTAAAACTTAAACAATATAATAAACAAATCTTGCCATTGTAAAAACAATTTATTTTTATATTAATAATCACTAAATTGATAAAAATATTGCAATTTGAATAGGTCAGTACTCTGTACTGACCTCGGCCCTAGATACCGACGCGTTAGTCAGTACAGTGTACTGACTTAGGAGCTGAAGGGTTAAAGTTAAAATTGATATATATATATAAAAGAACATCTGTTCATTGAGATATTATCTTAGTGCTAAATCAATGAATAATTTTAAAGTCTGATTAGTATTAATTAATAATTTTACTTCGATGTGAATAGTGAATTATTTAAATAAGGTGATAATATATAATGATTGTAAGACTGACTTTTAATTTAAGAGATTTCTTCTTAAAAAAGTTGAAAAATAAAACGTTCTATAATAAAAAAAATCTAAATTTTCGACATTTTGGTTTTAATTTATTTAATCTAAAGTTATACAAATTTTTAAATTCTTTTTCGAATTATCGATCATCCATGCAGAAGCAAGTTAGATTTAATATGTAGAACGTTTTATTTTAGAGCTCAACGAATTAATTTAATTTGTAACAAACAATTGTATTGTTTTTGCTGGAATAAGAGTTCATACACTTTATTAGATTTTGTTTTTTCATTTATTTATTTTCCTGTCAATTATCATACTCTGAGACTTCTCATTATTGAGTTAAAAAAATTCACAAATTATTATTTTTAGCAATACTTTTCTACAAATTATGCAAATAATTATTTTAAAGATTCGTACCTTAAATTTAATGAATTGCATTAATTTTTTTAATGTACCTGCTTGAAATTTGCTTCCATTACATTTGCATTAAGTTAAATGCACTTAATTTTATAATGTTTCGTGCTAAAAGATAATATGACTCGTTTAATTAGTGGCATGAATTATTATTTTCTCGTAATATAATACATATATCGTACAACACATCGATTTATAATACTAACAAATTTTAATAATTTATAACAAATAATTAACTTCAACAGAATTCTACTTTTATTATACAGATTACATCATTAAAATTTCCGTTTATAATCTAAGGGTAGATAATTTTATATAAATACGTCAAAATTAATATTCAATTAGATCAAAATTTTCCATCAAATATTAAACTTTCACATCTTTGAATCAAATTCGAGCACACATTTACTTTTGTTATCTAAAAAACGAACATGTAATAAACTCAGATATCTTTCTTCATTAATATTAATATATGCATGCACATATAAGTCAACATTGCAACTGCATTTTATGCATTTTTCATTGAAAAGGAACAAAAAACCGAACGAATTTATTTAAGACTGGTAGATTAAAACACTGACACCATAAACATCTAACAGGATGCAATACATCAACGCACACAACACATAAAATGTTTTAACTGAAAGTAACACGAACAATTAGTGGGCTCTTCTTGCAATAAAGCTCTTTTTCCATCTCACATTCTCTGGTCCATTTTCCATAAAATGCGAACTACATTCTCATCAGGTATTTTTCAGCGCCCCTGTGTTACCTGCAAAAACAAAAACAAAACAACGAAAGTAATTTCATTTGCTAGAGGTATATCTCAAAAATAGAGAAAAAGTATGACCAAAAAATAAACTCGTGAATTAATAATAATAGTACAATGAATTTTCACGAGAAAATGAATTTGCGTGTAAATTTGTCAAATGACTATCTCGTTAGAGTATATTTTTGGACGCGATCTTAAAGTAAACTAATAAATTCCGAAAAAACGGACTACAAAGCCGTAAAATTTTGAAAAAAGAACCAAGGCATCGATAAATATGTCGTTAACCCATTTTCGAGCTTTCTTTTTTTCTTCTTCTTGTAAAAATTAGACAGAATAAAAACAAACCATAAAAAATGGATCAAAGTTAACGAGATTAGCTATTTGTCGCTTGTTTGTGACGAAATTTTCTTCGCTCCAATTTACTTTTATCTGTTATTATCACCGACAATTGTTTTCAATTGTTCTTTCTAAAACTAATTTGAATAAAAAAAAGAAGAAATTGCCAACAAGCATGGACAATAAAATTTATAGAAACATCAAATTATGTAAATATTTAGTCATTTATTTTTTACTTTTATATGGTTCAAACAAAACGTAGACACGAAAAGAAATTATTGCGGACCATAAAATCCGACCCAAAAATGTGTATAAGAAAATCAATGAAAGCAATTAACACTCACAATTTATTATCAACTTTTCTTTTAAGCATCATTTAACGGTGATGTTTGCTTGCGCAATCGTGCTTGCAATAAATAATTTTTATTATCAGATGTCACGATAATTATTTAATTCATTTGCAAAATTGAGTAATTATTGATTATAACTTTATTTAGTCTAACAAATTATTATTTAATTGTCAAAATGTTTTGAGTTGAAATTTAGGTAGTTTAACTTTGTGTAACTTACTTTATAAATACAATTGACACGATTTGTTGAATAAATATTAATTTTAATTGACATTTATTTTTATCAGACCAAAAGTAATTTGATTTTTTTTTCATCTATTCCATGAAAAAATAATTAGTTATGTTGACATTCAAAGGATGTAAAAACAGGTAGGTCACTTTTTTTTATTAGCTTTAGGATAATGGTTGATTTCGTTTCAATGACAATAAATCTTTTTTTTTCTCTCCTCTTTTCTTTTTTCATTAAGAAGAATATACTTCGTATTAGATATCAGACAAAAGGGGAAAAAGTATAAATTTTTTGTTCTGAATTGGCACGTTAAGTACATTTCAGTATTAAATTATAAAATAAATAATAATTTCAACAAAGCGGCAAAAATGGACTGAAATGGATTATTTGACTTTAATTTTAGAGAAAATAATCATCTTTTTAAAATAATTAAATTTACTTATGCATATAAATATAGAGTGTAATTTATTTTCAATTGAGAATTTATTAATACGAAAATGAGATTTTCGATGCACTAAAATCTAAAGCATACTGAAATAATTATTTTTAAACAATGTTGATGCTTTTTACATTGAATAACAAGCTAAAAATGTTTGCTTCCATGTGTACAGAGAATATAATATCATCAAGATACTATATTTCCCTCTAATTTTGTTATGCTTCAAAGTTTCTATTAGTTTAAAGTTGATTTTAAACCGCAGGTAGATATAAAAGAAAAAAATTTTACTTTATGTATTTATAATTTCAATCTATTTTAGGTTTCATCTTATAAAATATTAGAACTATTGCTAATACTTGCAGAAACTCTAGAATCCATTTAAAAAAATAGATTTTCAATATCTGGACTCATTTTTTTCAACAAAAAGGATGCAGCATGAAATTAGCACTCAATTTTTTTAACTACTCAATTGTTTTTCTTTATTTAAAGGCATCCCTACTTAAACCAGATATAATTTGTATTTTTTTAATATAAACATGAATTATATTTTTAGAATTATTTTTTAAAGCTCAAAAGATATAATTAACTTTTTTTTATAAATAAATATCTTTTCTGTGTGGTTTTCCTTTTTATTGTACGGAAGGAACAAATCGTTTACGAGCTTATATCTTAAATTCTGGCGAAGCGCCCACCAAGGATTAAATCTCTGTTAAAACCGTAACTTGTAAATAAATATTCAAATAAATTGAAATAAACTGATATTTCAGTATATGAAAAAACTTGCATTTAATATTAAATGAAAATAGAAATATCAATAATTGAGTTTCATATAAAGATGATATTTACATATACATTTTGTTATACGTAGATTCATAATATAATAATAAAAGCATAAAGCCAATAGGAAATATATTTTTTCAATATAAATACACAAAATTGGATTTTTTTGTTTATGAATTTTTTTTCAAAGAACAACTCTGGTATTTCATTATTCTTACTTTTACTGCTTTCGATCAGTTTTTTCCTTACAAATACAATTATTAACAAAAGTAATATAGTTTTTCAATACACAAGATTTATTAATTGCACTTTCTTGTGAAAAGAAGATTGACTAGTTAATGTAAAGTAATTATTTTTTCATAATTTAACATTTTTCTTCAATCTAATTTCAGAAACATTGAATAAAGAAAATATAACTGCTTTTAAAATTATCGAGATAACATTTACTGTTGATAATATATTGCAAATTTGTTTGTAAATAATTCGAAAAATTATATTTGAAAATTTTTTTTTAACAGTTTTTTTTCATTTTTAATGTTCATCAAAAATGTTAAAAATAATTTCACTTTTTAATTCCCAATCGGATTTTAGTCTGAATAACAAAGAATGACTTATTTGTATAAGTATTTAATTTTAAAAGCAAAGCTCACTACATTACGTCACGTTTTCATTATGTTTTCTCGCGAAAATGTTATTTCAGCAGTGATTAGAAACACATGCGTAAAATTAAGAAATCAGACTTGTTAAAATTAGCACATGAAAAGTTTTACCATTATATAACTAAACCACAAGAAAATAATGCAAACACCTTCAATGGCTTCATTTATTTCATGAAGAATCATCACAGAATTTTAGTGGTGTGTTAGATCATTTTTAATCACATACACGAATCGATAATTGTTACATGTTTATTGAAAAACCATGGAAGTACATGCAAATAAAATTGATTAAGTGTAAATGGTCATCAATATTTCTATTTGTTTTAAAATTTAACTAGCTTTCAGATACATCGAAAAAACAAATACAAACAACTTTTCATAACTGAAATTTTAATTATCTAGTTGAATTATTGTTAATTAAAGTTACGTAAATAAAAGGTGGCATTTTATCGGGGCATGTAAATATGTGTCAACATATAAATAACTTATCATTCCATAACAAGTGAATAAAGTGTAGCGATAAAAAGGATAATTAATTGAAAAAATTGTTGCAATCATATTAAATAAATAAATTTGTTTACTTTAGTATGGATTCAATGAACATTCACAAGAATGGAGATTCAACGTTACATATAATAATACTGATTAAACAAAATTCTATATATCCTGCATTTGCAATGTGAACTTAATTTTATCGATGTTATTGCAGTTTACCAACAAATCAAAATTATAATAAAAGTTTTATTTTACGTGAAAATCATATTGTGATTGCTGTTAATATTGTTTTTTCGTAAGAAAATATATTTTATTGAAGCATTTATTTTATTTATTATTTAAACGTTATATTGACTTTAATCGTATGTTTTATTTGTTACAATCAAATAACTTTTTTTAAACATTTATAGGAAAATTTGAGACAACAAATTCCTAGTATAAATGTATATGAATAAAAAAATAAATGAAAAAGGAATACATTTTAGTTTAAATTAGGAGTTTACGGAAATTTGAGATAACAAGTTTTTAGTTTTGTTTTTTGAAGTAATTTAAACTTTTACCATCTATTATTTTAGTTGATATGAATTTCAGAATAGAAGATCGAGCGTGTCATGATTTTCTTGGAGCAAGTTAGCAAAACGGAAATCATTAGCAGCCATTATTATTTGTTGCGATGCATTTAGATAATTTATAGTTTTTGATTGTTATTCCAAAACAAAAGAAAATTTTACATTCGCTGTTCAGCGCAAGACGGTGCTTTCAATTTAATTGTTTACGTTTCATAAATCTTGAACTCATTTCATTAAACTAATTCAAAAAGCGTCTTCGAAGACAAACGTGTTTTAATTATTTACAATTCATAAATCACGAAGTTGTCACACGAAAAAAAAGGAAAAAAAAATTCTCGCCGACATCTGGAGATCTATTTTTTCTCATCTTATTTTCCTTTACGACCCTTGCTGGAACAGCAAACAACAAAAAATAATAATACTAAAGAAAAAAAATAATTTTAATCAACGTTAACATCACTTTTTCATTATCCTTATCCTGCATACAAATTGCTTTTATTCACAATTTTCTTTTAAAGCAATTTTATATATTTTGATTCGTTTGAAAATAAGATTTTATTTCGAAAAATTACAGTTTCTAAAATAAAGCCACGTACATTTATATATTTTTTTACTCAAACTAATATACGTTTTTGGTTTTTCTAATTAATATCTATTTCACGTAGAAAATGCTACTAATTTTAATTTTTAAAGTGTATTATAAATAAAATAAAAGTTCAGAATCTGAATAAATCAGATTTACATTTGTTGTAATTTTAATTTAAAGTTATTAAGACTTTTTCTTTTTTATAATTTTGTAAAATGTTTAAATAATTTTGTGCATTCAAATATTAATACTAATACTTTTTTTTACAGGTGAAATTTCTTTCGAACAAAAGCAGCAACTCAATTATGAACAATTTTTATTCAGAATGACATCAGCTGCACATCGATATGGACGAAAACGTGGACGCCAAGAAGGCAAAAAACATCGAGGAAATAAATATTATCAACATCAAGAATTATGAACAGCGTCATCATTTTGGAGATGATCCCGATACTGGAGCTGGCTCAAGCATCAACGCAGTTCATTAATTCTAAACTTTTTTTTTAATTATACTTTGTTTAATTATTTTAATGTTTAATCAAAAGTAGACTGCGTCTAAATTTAAGTTTTAAAAACTACAAATGAAAATGAAGACTACATCCAAAAAGTTTGGATTTAGATTTAAGAATTTAAAGATAATTGTTTTTTACGTTAAAAAAATAAGATTGTATTTTTTGTAAGAATTTAATAAGTTCAAACTTTAATTATATAAAAACGGTGATAGTGTCTCTTTAAATCCTAAATAAATATATATATAATGATTATTCAAATATTGTTGTTTATTATATTTCCCCATCCCATATTTATTCCGCAAACATTCGGCGAACAATAAAAATAAGTTTAAGTATTAATTTAATAATAAATAATTTTTTTATAAGTTTGAATATAAGATTTAAATATTTATTATCATAATAACCTGAGCTTGTTATTTTTCGACATCTCTTATCACAGCTGATAATTTTAGTTTATAATAAAACTTGTTTTGTTTTATCGTGGTTTAAGTTTTAACCTAAAAAACATACATTCACGTATATTATAATAAAAAAAAAGTAACAAAATTATCTCTTATTGTTGAAAAAACTTGTTTGTAGCATAAATTCTCGTTGAAATTAATCTAGTTCGTAAAAAATCACTGTTCAAATCGAATTGCCAGATTTGTTGATGCGTGGGATAATCTCTAATACATTTCAAATTGGAAATCCCACACACCTGACATCACGCGTTCACACAAGAAATCTAGGGTGTTGGAATAAGTGGATTTTTCTCTTTTCTTGTCTATAGTATGTAAGAGATCCATCTAAAAAAAGATAACAAACGTAGCACACTGAAACTCCAGCAAAGAAAGTCGCGACGCTTTTAAAGACCTTGCCTCGTCGGGTCGCTGTCGCGACCCTTGATTTAAAAAAACCGGAAGCGCATTAAACGGTCCAACAGGTGTCATCTCATATTTTGCAAAAGTATTTTAATTTCATCGACAAAATAAAAAGAATAAACCATTTACTACAAAAAAAAATAATAATAAATAACTATTGTACTATTGGAAAATTAACATTTCAAATTATTATATTTTGAGGAAAATTCCATGAATGGATATAGCATACAAGGCTTTTTACAAAATAAGAATATCATGCAAATATTTTTTCACATGCAAATGATGGTCTCATTAAATTATTTACTCACATCAATATTTCCAATGCATAACAGCCTCGAATTTGACAGTTGAAAAATAGTGTTACACTTCGCGCGTAAGAAGTTTAGGACGGACTTGATTAAGGGGATGTTCTGCTTTCAGAGTGTCTCCTCGTAGAAAAAGATCAATCATTATTTTCCGATGTAGGTAATTATTTGTTGAATTACAGTTTCAAGAAAAATTTAAATACATTTTTGTAAGTTAAGATTTATGCAAATAAATAAACACGTTTTCCGCTTTTAACCTCAATTTGGAAATTCTTCAATCATTAAAAATTGAAATTTAAGATACAAAATTTAGCTTCCTCAGAAATGGCAAGAATTTGAAAAAATATTTCGTTTTGGTCATTTTTAAACAACCGTATTCTCCACAATTCGGGTATATTGTGAAAAAACTGTAATGCCGGTAACAAGATTTTGCAAGAATGGCCTAAACCATCGATGATTTATCGAGAAACGATTATATGATTAGTTGTGAACAGCTTTTTAAGAGAATTCGTGATAGAAAAATGCCGACCGAGCAGGCCGTGTGCACGCAGCCGAGGTCGCGGTTTCGACTAAAGCCTTTTCGAAACAGTGCCCACGAACAGTGTGCGAACTCAGTAATGTGCGCTGTGGAATAAATAGCCGAATTACGGGGATTTGTGTGTGTTCGATGAGAGGCGAGGGTGTGTGGGTATGTGCCGACAGGCGCAAACGCCGACTTGTCTGCACAAAATTTGAACTGCAAATTTTGGCGACATCTGCAATAAGAAAAAAGAACTCTGTCATCGACTATTAACTGCAACTGGAGAGATAATAATATGTGCAAATGTCACGTCCTGACGTACCGATGTGGTTGCGCACATTTCACTCCTTTAGGTCCACAGATTTCTATTTTATCCAAGACCAGTTATTTTGATAACTTGTTTAACAACTTCTGACATAATTTATGAAAGCTACGTTATTCTCTAGCCTTTTATTTGCACATAATTGTAAACGATAGAGTTCTGAGCACTTCATTATAGGTATAATGAAATTAAACTGTATCAGACACACTAAAAGTTGCATAATCCTCAGAAATTTGACATGAAAACCTGCTGAAATGATCTTGAATATTATAACAATGTTAATAGTTTATGTATTCGGGGTAATTCAATTTCAGAAAACAAGACCTTTTATGCAAATTTACTCATTAAGTGTACTATACATTTCAAGGTAATTATCTAATTTATAGTATTGTAATTTGCGAATAGTGAAATTTGATAAACGATAAATTGTAAGTATCATATTACTTGTATTTTTTATCTTACATACTATAATAATTGTGTATTTCATTTTTAAAAAGGGTATACTTTTATTTAAATATAATAAATTAAATTGAAGAAAATCTCTTATTCATCAAATACTTTTAATAACAAATATGTTTATAAATATAATTGCAAGATACAACAATGATTCCTTCTTTCTTAATCTTAACTACGGTTTTTTAAATCTAGAATAAATAACTCTACAAAGTACCAACTGCCTCATAATAATTGTTGTCTTCTTTGTTATTTATTCCACTCGCTTTGACATAATAACCTCTCCCTTCTAAATTCAAGTTAATTTGGCCTTTGAACAATTTTAAATCATCGAATGTTATATTATTATTTGCATGTTCAACTTTTATTAATTTTATTATCCATGAAGCATATGGACTAAGCATGAAATCGCCATTCTCAAGTTTAGTGTACGACACACTTTCAAAAACTTTTTTACCATTGTGCGTCTCAAAGCTGTACTCACCAACTTGATTGTTCGTTTTTATTAAATAAATTTTGTTATTATAACGGTAGTAATAATCACCTAAATGAATGAATCTTATTCCAAACCCTCGAAGTACATGATCTAGCTGTTTTTGTAATGTTTCGTTAATCATTTTCAATACCCAATGTATAACAGTAAATTTAATTGCATCTCTACTCGAACTTTTCACGTCAGCTTTGATTTGTACCTCCTTCCCATCTAATAAATTTAAGAGTATGTCATAGTGTGTCTCATTTTTTCACTCATAAAATGGTTTAGAACTAAATAAATCTTGTTTAAACTCTCCTGTAAAAGTGCCACCATCGTTTAACATGATGCTCATTTTAAAGTTATTCAGTTCGTTGTTTATTTGTGATACCCCTTCATGAGCCAAGGTTAAAAGATTATTGAATTAATTTTCATTCTCAAAATTGATGTTCCTTAGTCTAGAAGAGGGAGAAAGTAAACGTTCATACTGATGTGCAAACGGAAATACAAATTGTCTGAATGCAAAAATGCCCGAACGATACTTTTCCAATATCATATTAGAACTTATTATTATATTCAAATATTCGCTGATGTTATTGAACCGGTTAAATTGAAATTCATTGGAATTTACGTCTACTATAAAAGTGGCCAGTTGCTTGTCCTCCTGAAAGTTTTCTATACGATCATAAACGTTGATTAAAACATTCATAGTATTTTCCAATTCATTCAAATTGTGTAAAAATTTGTCCTGGATATCGAAATTCTGGGTGTACTTCTTCAAAGATACCTTGAGTTGCCTTACAGTTCTTCCTACATGCCATTTCATAATGTCTAATTGTACTAGTGACTTATTGTAAAGTTCATTTCCTAATTTTTTCATTAGTTTTGTCGCATTTTGCAGTGTTGGACCGACGAAATTATTAACTTGTTTTTGAAAATTTTTCAATTTCTTAAAATCATTTTTGTTTTTCTCAATAAGTTCGGTTATTTCATCATACTTGCTTTTATCATTTTTATACGTCATAACCACATCATGAGCACTATCAAGTACTTCAAAACCTATTTTTAATTTGTCTAACACTTTTAGAGTTTTCTCGGCTCTTTTTGTGTTTCTGTTTTTTTAACTGTACCTCTTTCGTCACCAGTGCCCTTTCTGATTCGTCTTTTATATTTTTTAATTCTTCAAAATTCTCTTTTTTTCTAACATTTTTAACTTTTTTTTTAATTCATCTGCTGTCTGCTTCAAATCTTGCAGATCTTCTTCTTTTACCTTACTCATTTCTTCTAACAGATTGTCAATTTTGTTTGCATCTTTTTCAAAAAAACTTGTCGATGCTTTTTCCAAGGCTTCTATACCACCTGGTAATAGTTTCGAAGGCTTTATGGCATCTCCATCAGGTATAAGCTTTTGACCAAAGCCAGCTACCATAGAGATTCCTGCTCCTATCGCAGCACCTACAGGACCAAGAAAGACCAAGGCTGTACTTAAAGTTGATATAATACCTAATATTGCTCGAAATATCATTGCGTACTTTAGCTCTTCTTGTTTTTTTTAACTCAATAGCTTCTTTTTTATTTTCATCTATTAATTTATCAACGGCTCCAGAAAATTCTTTTATATTTTCATCAAAATGTTTGCTAATTATATCCAGTTTGGGATTAATTTTTGTTTCAATCAAAACCCTGGCATTTTCGATCTTTGTCAGTAAGCTTTGTGTGAAATGTTCTTTTGTTTCTTTTAACTTTTCCAAGTTGTTTGCTATGTGTTTGAATTTCCTGTATTCTTTGTGTTGTTCGATTATTTGTAAGATGTTCGAAGCTTTCTTTCAATGTGTTAAAATACAAATTTAAGTTTATTATTAGGCATGACATTTTTTCAATGTTTAAATCATTGATTCTACCTAAAGTAGCTACGCGTAAGTAGCGTGAAATATTTTCATCTTCAGTTTCTTTGAAATGTTTCTCATTTTCTTCTATTCTATTCAATAACAAATCGTAAAAAATAAAAAAATCTACAGTTTGGTTCAAGTTATAAAATTGGTTCTCCAGGCCTTTTAGATCACGAAATAGTCCTAACGTGTTATAAATATTGTTAACATTCCAGTTGGAATCCAAGCTGATTAAGAAATCTAATACAGAGAAATATTTAAAAGGTTCTGCCAAGCTATATCTAATATATTCTTTATAATCAATTGTATAGTTTATTACATCTTTAGGAATTTTGTTAGATACAATTTCAGCCAAAATATTTTGGCATTCATCGTTATCATTAGAGCTTAGGTTGATAATAGTTTTAACTTTTCCTACTAATAAACAATTATGTTCATCATATTTCTTTTCTGAATTAAAAGAAATATAATGAAATTCGTCATCAACCGAAATGTTTATATTTTTATCGTTAATAAAAGTTATACCAATACCAAATAAGGTTCCTAAAGATTCTTCGAACAGTTCTTTGTTTTGGTCGCTGTAACTATCAAGAGTTATTTTTCTGGTACCAATAATTTCCCATTTTGATGTTACAATAACAACATGCAATTCAGTTTCATTCAAATCTTGATCAATAAATACAGTATTGACTGCAAAAATATATATAGACTTTATTTTTTCTTCTCAAAGATTAAATAATTTTTCATTTGTTTTCTCAATAAAATCCGAAAATTTAATATAATCTCTTTTAATTACCAACTTATTAGATTCTTTACAAGAAAAACTGATATCACTTTTCATAGTCAATCTATAAATATGTTTAACCTGCTGTTTTTGCTCTTTTGTAAAATCTTTAGTTTTCAGATGATAATCCTTCGCTTTTTTATTTTTCACTTCTTTTATGTAAGTGCGATTTTCGACGTGCACAGGGTTTCCATAATATTTAACTTTTAATTGTTGAACTTGATATTCTGAGAACTTAGAATACAAACTATTTAAGAAATTATTCCAATTTTCTTTGCTCTTTACAATATTTGATTCATTATTACTTACAAATGTATTACTTTTAGCTTCAATAATATAATTCTGTGCTAATAAAATATAACACAAACCTACAATAATGTACACAATACATACATTTACATATTTCACATATATCTTCATGATTTATATTAACGTTATATTAATGAAATGTAAAGTTTTTTTTTCAAGAAAATGTTATCAAACGAAACTTAAATTTAGATTGTGCAAATGCTGCCCAAGTTGATGATGTTTAGAAATGCTGTCCAAGCTATTACTGTATGCAAATTTTTTATCTACAAATAAATACACAAATACAGTGTATAATGTTTTTTAAACCAATGGAATAAATGAATTCTTTACCTTAATGAGATATTTACCTTTTACGTTTTTATTTCACATTAAAAATTGGTACTTGGTCTAATAAGTACACACTCTCCTAAATTTTTGTTGTTCACCTTAAAAGAATTTATTAATCAATTATTTAATTGAAAAAAATAATAAAATTATAAAAAAAAATTATCAATAAATATTATTTATGATGATAAATAAACTTTTTAACCCATTCAGTCATGGCGTCCATCACAATGGATATTATTCAAAAATTAAAATTCCGATTTTTTAGAAAGCTTTCTAATCATTTTTTAAAGTTTTTGTATATACCGTGTCTATTTAGCATCAATATCACTCAAAAAACATGAAATTTAGGATATTCATTTTTAATAAAAAATATGCAGCAAAATGCTTATGGTGTGTGCTACATAATAATCATGATAAAAGTCATTGTTGAGTAGATAAAATTGAGTGAATAGGTTAAACAAGTTTTGCATTGAGTAGTTTTTTTTTCTTTGATTCTATTATAAACTATTTTTAAATCTTTTTAAACATAAATAAAAAATATGAAAATGTCTATTTCCACTCCAAAATATGAAACCAGAAATATATATAATTATATAAAACTAACCAAAACAAACACATATGTAGATATAGTATTTGTTTTGTATGTATACATTAGGGTGAGTCTTAAGGTGATATATCAGTCGATTTAAATCCAATGAATACAAAATAGTTTTTGTGTGAGAGAGACAAACAATCCGAGTCATATATCACCTTAAATGGTTTATTTTGAACTAAATTTAAAGAAAATTAATGTTAAAATAAAACTGCTTTGCTTTTTTTGTCAAAACACTCTTTGCACAAAAATTAGCGCCCCCTAAAAATTTCCAAAAATTTGCCAACTTTCAAAATGTTGTAACTTCGTTATTTTATATAAAAAATTCATTTTTAAAAAAAGAAAAGAAAGCTTAAGGTGATACGTCAATCGTTTCATGCTATCTTTCTCACTCTTATGAAAACTCCAATAGCTCTGTCTCTCTTGCACTCATTGGATTCAAATCGACTGATATATCACCTTAAAACCTTTAATTAACGCTACATTTAATACAAATTGTCAAAACTAGGCAACAGATGGCTCTGTATTCGATTAAACAAAAATGAATTGTTGTCGCTAACTTTTATGTGGAGTGTTTGCCTGAAAACCAAATTAGTTTTATTTTCTTCATATTTAGGTCAAAATAAACCGTTTAAGCATAAAAAGAACCGAGTTACAAGAGAAAAGTTAAATTTTGTTCCTCTGTGTTATTATTTAAAATATTTCCAAATGTAATTTATTTAAAAGTATATGTAATTTGTATTTGCTTTTTAATTAAATTCACCTTTTTGTATATATATAATAAACCGAATGATAACATATCCTTTATACATAAAAACGAATCTATGTTTGTTTGTTTGTGCAAATATAACTCAAAAATTATTCAAAAGTATTCAAAATACGAGTTAAATGGGCATTTGAATATTAATTACACGTTTATTGTTTATCAGGGTCAGTGACGCCAATAACAACTTTTGGCGAACTTGACGGCACACTTGCGGCAAATAAAAAATTGTAATTAAGAGTACCGGAGTTGTGCTCAATTTTAATAATTATTGCGCTCAAACGTTTTTTACCTCTGATAAGAAAGATCCGAGTTGCGCTCAAGCAATTTAATTGCCAAATTTAGAGACTAGAGTTGCGCTCAAGCAATTTTTATCACTGATATGAATTTTCCTAGTTAACGTGCAGGGAACATTTCAAAGTTAGAAAAATAAAAAAAATAATTTTCGAGAAAAGTCGACTTGAAGGTCAATTTTGTTATTGCTTGTTCTTACACTAAGGCACAAAATTGTAAATACCACTATTTTCGAATGAGATTCCAAAAAAACATTTTTACCACACGAAATTAGATACTTGAGTGCTAGAAAATGCTATAATTTTGTTTTTCAATTTTTCGTGATTTTTCATCATTTTTCGCTACACTGTCCCCTTAAACTTGATTTGTGAAAAATAATTTTCCAGTTGGACATCTTTGAAAGTATATGAGAATAATGATGTCAACATCTTTCAGATGTATTATGAAACAGAAACCGAAAAATTGCGAAAAAAGTTTATTTGTGTGGTTCGTATTGTAACTTTTGTGAAGTTTTTGGCAGACATTTGGCGTCCTTGAGCGGCGTTCTAAACCTTTTAGAAGAATGTTTTGTTGATAAAACTGTGGAACGCGTGTTTGAAAAACTCATTACTATAAAAAAATAATATTTACTCGAACTTACGTTTTATCAACTTTATCATTATATATGAATGATGTTTAATCGAACATATATTATTTTCAAACATGTGTTTTTTTTGTATTAATATATTTAAATAATATGTTATTGTCTTATTAGTTTTAACATTTTTATTGATTAGTAAAACGTAAAGAATTAATTAACTTTTATTAATATATGTTTTTTGTTTAAAGAACATTTATTTTATTGTGTAGTAGATTATTATGTACAGCAGATGTCGAATGTTGAACCTGTCTTCAATCAGTTGATACGAATTCTTCTCATTTAATTAACCTCATTTTACGGAAAATTTTTTGTTTTCATTATTTTTTAAAAATGCTAATTAAAGAAGTAATTTTAAGCGCGAAAAGAGAGCACATAATAAAAGAAAACAAATATTTATGTGAAGTTGAAAATGATAACGGTAAGTTAGTTTTTGTTTATGAAATATGATGAAGATATTTTCAATTAATGGAATTTGTTTTTCTTTATCTTATATAATTTTGATATAAATAATATATGTTTAATAGGACAAACAATCATGGAATTTATTGAAGTTTCAAAACTGGAAGACATTCTTAAATTACCAAAAGCATCTTCTAGTAGTACTGCTGGTACATAAATAATTGAAATGTATATAAAATTTGGACTGTTGATATATTTATTATACAAAGTAGACCATTTGAAGTTTTGGATGCATTTATCTCAAAACGCATCGAATCGAAAAAAGTGGGTAATGAAAGTTGTTCGTTTCGACGGGGGACATCTAATGATACCAAACTCAACCTCCGCCCTCTCCACCTCAGGGGCGGGGGTGGGGGCAACTTTGAAATTGTAAATAGGAACCCCCATTTTTTATTGCAGATTCGGATTCCCCAGAAAATATCATGTTGAAGTCACTTATTAAAAACGTATTTTCGATTATAGGTAGCGCTGTAATAAAAAAAATCAAAATAAGTAAAATAGTTAAAAAAATAAAGATTTCTCAAATAATACTTCGTTCCGTAATTTTATCACCAGCAAATCTGTAACATTTATTACTGTTTCATTATTTTACCAGTGGAAGATTTCAAATAAAAATATAGTTTTAAACAGTCTAATTTATTTTTAAATCATATTTTTGTATTATTATTTTTATTATTATAATAAAATACATTTGAAGTACAAGGAACATATTAAATTTCCTTACATATATTATACTAATAACTACCTTAAAAAAATTAAAATATGAGTTTCTGCTGATGCAGCATTCCTTGACTGCGGACAGTGCCTGCTGTTTCGGAATCTGTCAATTAATGCGTATCAAGACAACATCTTCTGCTTAATCTAAAAAACTTAATCTAAGAAACTAACATAAAGATTTTTATTATTATGTTAAATAGAAGATTTTTTAATTTCACTACAATTTTTTTAGATAATAAGCATTAATGTAGTAATAAACTTACTCTATCATTAGTATAATTATGAACGACATCGTGAATATAGTTCTCAATTTTTGGAACTTCATCTACATCTAATAAAATGCAGTTAAAACAACGAAGTAAACTACAAAATATGAAAAATCACTATCTCCAAAAGGATTACCTTCGACTTTTTTTTTCGTTTTAAATAAATTGTAAATATTCAAATGTATTAATACAAAAGAAACACTTGTTTGAATAAACATTGTTAATATTTTATAATAAAGTTGAAAAATATATGTTCGATTAAACATCATTCATATATAATGATAAAGTTGATAAAACGTAAGTTCGAGTAAACATGATTTTTTTATAGTAATAATGAGTTTTTCGAACACGCGTTCCATAGTTTTATCAACTAAACATTCTTCTAGAAGGTTTAGAACGCCGCTCGAGGACGCCAATTCTAAGGAAAAGATTGGGAGCAGTTGCAGTATATTTGAATGTATGCAAGATAAAAAAACAACAAAGCGAAATTAACTTTGATGGATATCCGTTTTATTCTGAAATGTTAAGTGATATTAAAATTAAAATAAAATCAACAATTTTGTTAAATGCAGACTACAAACAATTTCAGTATGTTTTGAGTGGACAAAAATGTGTGTAAAAAGAAAATTGCCAACTACTATTGTAGATATAAAAAAATATCAAGTTATTTGAGAGATAATAATATAAAAAAATAAATTACGGCGTTTGTAGGTTTAGAGAAATAAGTATAAAAGTGTTTTCAGTTGTTGATGGTGAGATATAAATGTATAAAAAATGATAATTTATTAATAGAATTAATTCAAAATGAATTTTGCAAATATTTTCATCTTTTATTTAATGCAATGTATTTTAAATTGTTTAAAATAAATGTTTTTATAAAATGTAATTCATATTTGTTATTTATATCTTAGAAGTAATTCTGCCTTACCAACACAGTATCCGATAACGAGCTTATGCGCCGGGCGTTGGCGCCTGCAATCAACATTGGTGGGAAGCGAATAATAATCAAAGAAATGTTGTATGACGATTAAACTTTACCACGAAAAGTTGTAATATTTTATTTTTTATAACTGAAATTGAAGTGCAACTTTTGTCACCAAAATGACTGCAAAACCAATAGTATTTCGACCTCTACCTGGAAACGTAATTCCACACCACTATGAACTTTCACTGAAACTGGATTTAGGCAATTTTAAGTTTGAAGGAAAACAAAGTATCTACGTCAAAGTAAGTTGCTAATTCTTATCAATTTATTCTTTATAAAATTAAAATAATATTAATGTGAAAATTTATTAAATATTTAGTTACAGTTTTATATTTTACTTTTTTATTTTAGTTTTTATATTTTACTCATTTAATTATATGATTTCTAAATTTTCTCAAAATAATGTCATAATTACCGAAATTACAGTTTTCTTAAATTGCGTTTATTTTTAAATAATAAAAACCGCATATAGTTTAATAATTATACATAACTTATATTAAACAACTTTTATTTATTTATTTATATAAAAGTTCAAATTGTAGTACCAAACTCTTTTGAATAACTATAATATAAATGCATTAATATCTAATGTATCTATAACTGTATAATCATAAACACACTATAAAAAGAATTAAAGTGTTTTTTAATTACTAAATAAATTTGTTTTATCACACGCTATTACTTTAAATAAAGTGACTTTTATATTAAAAATATTTTTATTACAAAAATTACTATATTTAAACTAATAACATATTATGAAATACTTATTTCAATTTAGAGTGTAAGAAAAATAAAAGAAAATTTCAATTTTCTACAAATATTCTAAATAAAATTGCATAATAATTTTTTTAATAAAACTTGCTCGTGGACGATTAAAAACGATTGTTTTTTTATTGTTTCCATTATCAAAGCAAACATTTTGTGACAATAATTAAAATAACAAATTAGTAACATAAAACTAACAATTATATACTGTTTATGTCAATAGGTCAACCTAACAACAGATACTGTTGTTTTGAATGCCGTAGACCTGGATGTCAAAAACGTGAGTTTTCACGATGAAGATGGTCAGTATGTGAATGCAGAAGAATGTAAAATTAATAATGATGAGGAATTACTTACTATCAAATTTCCTAAAAACCTATTATCCGGTAAAACTGGACGTATTCATATGCGATTTCAAGGAATAATCAATGATAGTATGAAGGGACTTTATAGATTTAAATCTACCAGGTATATATTATTTGAAATCATATTTAATTCAGTTATTTAATCTTTATAGCCAAAAAATCAAATCTTATACAGAATATAACCAATTTTTCATTATTATTTTCAGTCCAGAAGGAGAATCAAAATATGCAGCAGTTACTCAATTTGCAGCAATAGATGCCAGACGGTGTTTCCCATGCTGGGACGAACCCATATATAAAGCCACTTTTGACTTAACAGTAACAGCTCCAACGAGTCTTACAATTCTTTCAAACATGGTTAAATATTCTTGTTTAATCCTAATTTCCAAAATGATATTTATTCAAACAATTTTAACCAAAGTCCATTTTTCAGCCGGTCAAACACAAACAGATTCAAGACAACCTCACCACCATAAACTTTAACACTACTCCCAGAATGTCAACTTATCTTCTAGCTTTAGTTGTAGGCAACTTCGACTACGTTGAATCCAAAATCGAAAACTCTCTCGTAATCCGAGTTTACACTCCCAAGGGCAAATCAAATCAGGGCGAATTTGCTCTCGAAGTGGCCACTAAGTCTCTCTCTTATTATAACCAGTACTTCAAATTACCCTACCCTCTTATCAAACTCGACTGTATAGCCATCGCAGACATGTCCTATAGTGCCATGGAAAACTGGGGTCTCGTAACCTTTCGCGAAACTGCTATCCTATGTGACCAGCAGAACACTTCATCCGCAAACAAACAGGATATTGGTCTGACGGTAGCTCATGAGCTCGCCCACCAATGGTTCGGAAACCTTGTCACGATGACCTGGTGGACAGACCTGTGGCTGAACGAGGGTTACGCCACTTTCACCTCTTATGTTTGTTTGGGCCACCTCTATCCTGAGCTGGACATCTGGCAACAGTTTCTAACAGATGTGCTCTGTCCAGCTGTAGACCTGGATTCATTAAAAAATAGCCATCCAATTGAGGTGTTCATAAATCATCCAGATGAGATAAACTCTATTTTCGACGATATTACTTATAACAAAGCTGCCAGTGTAATCCGGATGCTGTATTTCTGGCTCCACAAAGAGGACTTTATGAAAGGCATGAATTATTATTTAAAAGAAAATTCTTATGCAAACGCCGACACTGCTATCTTGTGGCGTGCTTTAGAAAACGCTAGTAACAAACCGGTGAGCAAAGTTATGCCCACTTGGACCAGACAGACTGGTTACCCTCTTCTCAGCGTGGAGACATTGGACGTAGATTTAGACAGTTCATCTGATAAGCAAGATAAACAGTCTGAATCAACGCATGAAGTGGACCATCGAAGATCTTGTAAAGTAAATCGAGTGCTGATTATATCACAGCAGCGATTCGGATCGCTCGAAGACAGCGACACATTGTGGACTGTACCGATACAGGTGGCGACCTCTGATAATTTCAGCACCACTGCTGTGCTGTTAGAAGAAAAGAAGACCGAATTTAGTATAGACTTGCCAGAAAATAGTTGGGTCTTCATAAATCCTGGTAAAATTGGATTCTACCGGACCAAGTACAGCTGGGACTTGACCCAGGATCTGCTCGGAGCCATCAAAGACAAAAGTCTACCTATCTTAAATAGATATAGCTTTCTAGACGATTTATTCAACTGTGCAAAAGTTGGACACACGTACACCTTAGATGTTTTAAATGTTTTAAAGTTCTACCAACAGGAGAACGAGTACGTCGTGTGGAAGTGCATAGATACTTGTTTATCCAGTATAGAATCTCTTGTATCTCATCTACCCTTCCATGAGAATTTTAAAATCTTTTGTAGGGGTTATTTCACGATTATTAGTCAGAAGTTCGGATGGGATGCAAAACCTGAGGAATTACATCTGGACACCCTTCTAAGGTCCCTAATTTTAAACAGAATGGTTATGCTTGGTGACGAAGCTACTGTCAAAGAAGCAAAACGTCGCTTTGACCTGCACCTTTCTGGAACCAGTATAATTCCTGCTGATTTAAGAACTTGCGTTTATCGAGCAGTTATTAATACTGGTGATGAAAGTACTCTTGAAAAGATGTTAGAGTTGCATGAAAAAGTTCAACTACAAGAGGAAAAGAGAAGAATCTGGTCGTCCCTTGGAATGGTTAAAGATACACAACTTTTGAAGAAGGTGCTGGATTATGGTTTCAGCGACCATATCCGGGCGCAGGACATGATCTACGTGTTTCAGTCGACGTCTTGGTCGGCTGAGAGTAGAGACTTCACATGGAAATTCGTCAAAGATAACTGGGAAAAACTGAATGATAAAATTCAGACGGTTCATCTGGTGAGCAAGATGGTTAAATGGACAACCGAGGATTTTGTAACAGAAGAAATGGCGCTGGATGTCGATAAATTTTTTGTTTTAAACTTTAATCCGGCGATCGATCGAGTCGTAAAACAGGCGGTGGAGAAGATTAGAATAAATGCAGAGTGGCTGAAAAGAGACAGGGTTGCAATTGAGACAAGCTTAGTCGAGCTGGAGTTTCCTCCTTGCAGACGCAATAGCCACTCAGAATGAATGAATAATGGATCCCTTGACCACATTCCTGCAAAGAAAAATTGACTTGAAATATACACGCTGCATAATGTGATATGAGGTACAGAAATGTACAGACAAAATCTGTACACATATGTGTACATTTGTGAATATTTGTGTACAGAAATAATATCTATTAAATAATTATCTAGAAAGAAAATATAATTATTTCTGTACAGGTGTAATCATGTGTGTACAAAAATGTACACGGAAAAAATGTCGAATGCACCGTAGTGCCAATTGTGAGAACGCGGCGCGCCCTAACTTTGGGTGCAAGACGCGCTCGTTTCGGATGCACTGAATGTTCAAAATTTCGGGCGAATTGCGCGCCCGAAACGTCGGATGAGCGGCACATCCAATATTGGGCATGCGTACAATGGTTTACTTAGTCTGTTCAGTCACAAATTTTATATACTGCTCAAAAACAACTTTTAACATGATAATTATTCTTAAAATAGTTTAACAAATTATTTTTGTATAAACATTTTTTGTCCTTTTTTGCTATACATTTTGTTATTAAAAATTAATTGCCATAGTTTTTTGTATTTTGAGATCTATCGATGCTAAGCAAACATGATGTAAACAAAAAATTATATTAATAAAACAAAATCGCCAATATTTCATACTAAAGAAATTTATGCCGGCTTCACAGGCGAACAACATGATCAATTTAAGAAGCGCCGCAGTAACGCCGCATCTGGTCGCGCGGCGCAACTTAACTTTTGGGCTTGTTGGTCGCCCATTTTGGGCGCGCCACGTGCCCCAATCAAGAGTGTTGGTCGCTCTAATGCATGGGTGTGCGGTTCGTTTTTGATTTGGGGTTACGACACGACCGCTCGAGCGAACAGGACACCCAACATTTTTTCCGTGTATATTTTTTTTGTTTTTAATTTACATAGTCTTTACCGTAAAAATGCAATTACTTGTAATTTTTTTAACATTTAAATTATAAAATAAAAATTGAATAGTCTATAGTTACCTCATTATATGTGAACTTTTCTGTATAGTTATAAGAAATAGAAAGAATAATTGAATATTTATGTATATTTGATATATATGTTTAAAAATAAAGTTGTTTAATTTACATATAAAATAAGGTGGGAAATATTATTTACATGTAAAAATTGTTGTAAATTTAATCATTAAGAAAAAAAAAGAAAAGAATGATTATAAACAAATTTTTACAAATTATAAGGTTTTTATATAAAAAGTCAAACATGTATAAAAGGAAAAATGATTTATTTTATAATTTTCTGATTGCATAGGGCAATACTGTTTTTTTCCAGTTCTGTTGCATTTTTCTAGCTTCTGCCTCACAATTCCCTGCTAATTCCCGCCAATTAGTTGAGTAGGATTCTATGTTCAACAAAGCCAACTTTTTCAGCTTGATCGAATGTTTTCATCTTTCCAAATCATTTTCACTGTGTCCAATCAGTCGATTGATTTCCTGAGATTTGCAGTCAGCGTTAGTGCCAAAATTAATCAGACACTCCACATACTCAAAAGTCTAGCATTAGAAACCATTGGTTTTAGATAACACTGTGATAAAATATAATAGCACTTTTATTTAAAGATTGATTTTAAGAATAATTAAATTGAGCGCCATAAAGTGGGAATTGTTGTAATTAATACGTTTTTTGTTAGATTTGATTTATAAGAATTGAAAATAAAATGAGAAATACAATTTTAAAAGGAAATGAAGTAATTAAAATAAAATCAACTGTGAGTTATTCTAAAAGTTTATTTTTGTACCACAGAATTACAACGAGTTTGTTTAAAAAAACAATTATATTTACAAGAATGTATCAGTTGCAATTTTCGGATTGCTGTAATGTTTTTGTCGTACATTTTAAATTACGATAAAAACTTGAATACTATTTAAATGAATCAATCAATCAATTAAAAAATTGACATGCATTTTTTATACTTCAATATAATTTGTGGGAAACGAATAATTTCCCTTCAACACTGTTGAATTTCGCATAAACTATGCATCTGATTGACAATTTATTTAAATAATATAAAATGTAAATTAATTATGATTCAAAGATGAGTAGTGAGCTTTTAGTTTAAAATATTTAAAACTAACATTTAAAATATAAGACAAAAAAGAAGTAATGTGAAATTTCTTTTTACAGTATTAACGGATAAATAAACAATATTTACAAGTGTTGTTATTCGTGAGAATTATTATCTCCTGTAATTAGGACTTTCGTTGGACTCATTTCCCCCGCAATTTCCGCTGTTGCTCAAAAATGCGAGATGACCTTTTGGACATTTGTTGGCATAATGACCTTTGGTTCCACATTTGTAGCAAGTAACTTCTTCAAGTGGTTTTTGGGGTCCGCGTGCCGATGGACCGTTATGCATGCCCATGTGATTCATGTCCATGTCTTGTCTGGATTGCATATCGCGCATGTCCGGTGGCAGTTTGTTACAGTATATAGCTTTGTGACCGGTTTCTCCGCAGAAGTGACAGGTGATCATGACTTTTTTGCCCTCTTTGGGCTGTGTGTCTTGAATTGCAGGTAACTCAAACCGAGGACTAAAAAAATTAAAAAATGAGTTAGATTTTTAAATTATGTGTAAATCAAATTTTTAATAATGTGGATTAAGGTAGGATTTCAAAATATCAATTTTTAATTACCTAAATCAGGGTGTTCAGCAAATTTTGACAAATAAATTCAAGGATTTTTCAAGGACAATTTTTTAATTTCCCGGAATGAAAAATAAAGAAAATTCATATATTTATATTTAAACAAACACTCAAATGTTTATATACTTTATGAAATCAAATACGAAATTTCTTTTGATCATCAATATATTAATATATTGTTGACATTAAAAATGAAAATACTGCTAAGAAGAGTTTATACTAATTAGCCATTTTAAAGGTGTTACCCTTTAAATTTACATTGGGACAATAATTTTGTATGCTTTTAAGAGACTAAGGAACAAAGAAAAAATAATTTTGAAGGTGTGCCTTGAGTTCCACAAATTTCGATTTTTTTGAAATTGTATGTAAAATTGCTTTATTAGCTTATTTAAGGGTGTCACCCTTGAAATTTCTAAGGGCATCACCATTTTTTGAGATTTTTAGAAGCTCAAAAACAAAAAAAAAAAAATAGTCCTAAAGTTCCCCTTGTCAGAAATTTTTCTATTTTTTACAGATAAAAGGACATTTTCTATAGAATTGCTGATATAAATATTTTTTTAAAAATAATTGATAAAAAATTTTTTTTAGAAGGGTAAAACAAAAATTCCAGGTTTTCAAGGAGTTCAAGGATGCTGGACACCCTGCTAAATTATGTTTTCTTTTGTGTTTTAATGAATGATTCGTTAATATATTATCAAAAACTGTAAAACAACTACTTTAAAAAACAATTTAAAAATCATATTGTCAATAAAATACTTGTAAAAATAAATTTTTGTTATAAATGTCAGAATTTGTTTACATTTTAACCTTATTTTCTTTCTATTAATATTATTCATTTGCCAACATTTGAATAACTTGGACTATCTAGAACTTGAGATATTTAATTTTAAATGTTGGAAAAATACATGGTTATTAAATCTACCTATATATATTATTTTTACCAAACTTTAAGGTCAAATATTTCGGCTTCTAGCTAGTCCAGCAATTTCAAATTTTGACAGATAATGCAAAAATGCTACTTAAACAATTATGTTACATTTCAGCGGATTCTGACATTTAGAAGCTGACTTAAGTCCTACCTTAAGTTTTAATTGAAATGGTTTTTTTAAATATAAATAACTTACTGCATGTATTTACAGCTTGGTCCATCCGGACAGAAGCCAGCTAGATATGACATA
>JABFPM010000775.1:0-25049 GCA_022817325.1 Idris sp. 1 HC-2018 | reverse complement strand
AAAAAGCTAACATTATTTCTACTGAATAAAAACATTAATGACACTATATATAATCTGTTTACACCCAGGTAGGAATATACATTTATATAAAAGGAAACGGCTCAAAGGATTATCTTCACATATCCCAGTTCTGTAGTTCGCCAGGTTAAGCTCCCTGTCTACGTTCTACATTTATCATTTATACATTTTGTATAAAATCTATGTAATTCTTTCATACAATTATATAAATATCTTTGTATTATACGAAAATGAAAAGCATTCAGTATTAACATTTAATAACATTTACAATTTATATTATTAATATCTAAAAAAATCAATTTTTTAATAATTTGAATATATATACATATATATATTTAAATTATTATGAATCATCATCAAGAAATAATTGTTTAATAACAATGTTAAAATCTTAACTTTATTATTTGGTTTTTAAAATTGTGCATATAATCTTGTGTGAAAATAAAAAAATATCAAGAAAAATTCGATGTAAACTTCGCTGATAACAGCATGATTTAAGTGCACTCAAAGAAATTTATTCGAGAGTAATGCGTACTTTTAATAATGTAAATTGTTTTCAAGTTGCATTAAAATACAACTTTTTTTTACTTTACTTAATGTTTTTAATATGTTAATAATTAATTTATTTGTAAATTATTGGTGTTTTTTATTTTTGTATTTAAAAGAAGAATTAAAAGTAATTAAAAAAGACTCCTCTACAAATGAATAATTAAAATCAGAACAAATTGTTTAATGAAATTAGCAGTCATTAGAATTCTTCATTCAAGTGATATTAGAATACAATAAATTACGAGAAAATTGGGTCGCACTGCGAGGTGCACGTACAAATGTAAGAATCAGTGTTAACAATAAAAATAATTAAATTGTGTAAAATTACAGTTACATTTGCTGCAAAGAAACGATTCATTTTATCAACTTTTATTGCAATTAATAGTCAATTGATTAACAAATAATCGTATTTCGTTGACTAATTCATCAAATTTCAACATGCAATAATATAGACTGTGATTATTCGAAAATACATGTGAATTAATTATAATGTTGTGTTCATGTAGCAATAATTAAAGTTACATTAGAGGAAATGTGATACAAACAAACCAATCAATCAATCGATAATGATAATTGTTTGTGATTTGGGATGTTCAAAATTGTAATTAATACAATATAAATATTATATATATATATGTATCTTTTATCAAACGAAAAAATCTAAATCTTAAAATAATGCATTGCTTTGTTTGAAAAAAAGTTCTAAATAACGTTTAAAGTGTATATATTTCAGGGAAATAATCATTTATTGCCGTTTGAATGTAACGTGGTACAAAAATATTTTATTTCACAAAATTCTCAGTTACTTTATTTTATAAATCATACTTCTTTTGAATTGCAAAGTATGCATATTATAAATTGTACTTTTTGTTAAAAATGCGATGAATAAAATTTATGCTCTCACATAGAGGGAAAAATAATGCATAGAATATAGATTAACAGTTAACAAAAATTGTTCCAAAATACGCCACGTTTAAGTTTCGTAAATTAATTCCAAAAAATCTTTCACATGAAATAACATTTTACATAAATCATTTAATCTTTTTCAATATAAACTCACGGTTTTAATACAGCATTTTCTGAGAATTGCAAAATAAATCTCACAATGAAAAATATGCACAGAAAAATTGCGATTTTTTTTTATTTCTTTTGACATGTAAAACTCTCATTTTTACGAAATAAAATTGTGTATTGTAGTATTTTTATGAATGCTGTAACTTATGATTTTTTTTATTTATATTTTCATTTTAAGCCCGATAAAAGAGCTAAATAATCCTGATTTTTCAGTTTGTAAAATAAATTTATTTTCAATATCCGATATTTGGATATAAAAATACAATTTGTATCAAATAAACGTAGGACATTAAATTCTTCGAACTTTTATTATTGTTTATCTGTAATATAAAAGCTTAACTGTACAAAAAATATGAACAAAAATTTAAACAAACAAGAATAAAACTTTTTAAAATTTTTCTGCGATGTATTCTTATTAAAGTTTTGAAGCTGCAAAAAATGAAGAAATCAGTAATTAGTGAGAAAATAAAAAAACAAATAACAAAAAAAGGCTACAAACAAAAACGATGACTAACTTGACATCAAAGTGACGTTGACATTTATCAAACAACACGCGATGTTCCTTGTTTATTCCGTCAAAGTTGTTTGATCTTCCGAAAGCTTGGATGCTCTTAACTCGGGAAAGCTCGGAGTCATGGTCGAGTGACCACATTAATTGGCTACTTCGGTGCAAAAGAGAGGAAGAAAGAAAATAAAACTTGACAATGAAGTTGTGAATTTTGTTCGAGTTCATCAATCTTGGATCAATTTACATTACGATCAATAAATGACTGAAAAAAAATGACAAAAAATTGTTTGTTAAGGATGTTTTATACACTGTTAGAAATAATCTAAAATGTCAATTACTTTTCAGACACATGTGTGACATAAGTTTAAAATTAATTCAAATTTCAGATACTGGTGTCAAAAAATTAATATTGGCCAAATTTGATCATACAAATATGACCTATTGTTACCACATGTAAATTTGTTTTATCCAAAATAAATATATTTGTTCAAATAATGTTACATAAGTATATGAGCCTGTCTCACGAACTTTAAACTTCGATGTCTTTACTTTGATTTATACTTTAAAAGCTTAATTTATTAAATATCAAAGTAATAATGAATTAATTAACATCAAAATAATCAGGTGCACATTTTATTTAAAGGGAAAATTACTTGTATAAAAAGTTATGAAGATAAAAATGTGCGAATTTGGCTCTAAGTAACGTGTCTCTCTGACATTTTTCAATTTACTTTGCTTCTGCGCAGTTAAATTCAAAGATATATACAAATCAAAGTTGAATAATTGTATACATTGAAGTCAATACCTTTTACTTCTATAAATAAAAACAGTAAATTGTCCGTGTAAAACTGAAAAAATCGCGATAAAAAAGTGTCCCTCGATTTGACTTGTTTTTTTATACCGTCAGAAAAAAAATATAAATTAACTATTAATGAATCAAAAGGTGTAATGTTATAATAATCAAATGAAAGTCCGTTTAATTTAAAATTAAACGCGATCGTAACTTGTTTAAAATATATCGACGCTCCCTACGAGCATGTTTTCGTGTAAAGGTGTAAAACGGCACATTATAATTTTCCAACAAAAAACGACACGTTTCAATTTTTACATAAAAATTGAATTAATATTTATCTCGCCGCTTGTTAAGAAATGATTGTTATTTTGGTCTTAATAAAAAATGACTGATATTCTTAGATATTTAAGGACTAGTATTTATATTTTGATCACAAAGAATCGGAAAATAATCCTCAGAAAGATAAGCAAAGACAAAATCAAAATTAAGTGGATCAAGTATAATTTGAGATTTTTCGTTCGCAATAATCGTATCCATGAATCCGATTATTATGTTAAAATTGAAACATGTCGTTTTTCGTCGATTATTTAAAACGTGCCATTTTTCACGTACATTTTGAAACGTACCATCATTCGTAGGGAGCGTCGATATATTCGCAATCTTCTAAATCTACTATAAAAGACAAATTGTCACCGTGTGGAGGTTATGACGGAAGCAAGAAATTGACAATAATTTTAAAAAAAGTAAGTATTTTATCAAAAATGAACTTGTGCTCGCTTGTTTCCATTGACATTTACACTGGTGTCTAATTATAGGATTATTAGAACACGATTTTAAATAAAAAGACCTAGAAAAATAATTCTTCCATAAGCATTCGTAATTTTTCAGTTTTTTATTATTCATTTGTATTAAAATGATTTTTTCGATTAAAATTAAAATTTTTTGTTGTTTTATTTAGAAAATTAATTAAATTAAACTACATATTGGAATTTTGTTTTAAGAAAAACTTAAAATTAGCCTTAAAATAGGGTAAAAATTCTGCACATCTTTTAAAAATGTTATTACTAGCATACTAGAACATATTTAATAAATAAAATTTCATTTATTTTGAATTTTATCAACATACTTTTTTTTGTCAAATGTGCAACTTTGAAAGACTTGCCTATATGCATACATAATGTGTGTATATTGTTAGTTAAAATAATCACTCAGGCAGTGCAAAATAATTACATGTAAGAAAGTGAGTGACAAATGGATTTTTGTTTAAACATTTTAGTTATTTTTGATTACTTTTCATAGTACATCGAGAAATATATAAAGGATAAAACTAAAAATAAATTAAATATGTATTGAGTGCATATTGCATATTATTTTTTAACCTTAAGGTAGTTTTTGCACGAGAAAGACGATTAGATTTTGAGAATTTAAAAAAAAACCTAAACGTAATTTTGTTTAGAATAATTTTCTGAGTAAGCTGCCAAATTTTTGTGAAGTTACGATGAAATTTGACCGAGTAGTTAGCAGTGGAAGTTTTGTTTTTTAAAGAAAAATTAAATTCAAAGAGAAAAAACATTCTAAAATTACATATTATATAGGAAAATAACTTGCCCTATTATTGGAAAAATAAAAATTTTGTCTGTTGAAACAGTTTTTAAAGTCTGATGGCCTGAAAATTGTAATGCAGGAGATTTATCTCAATTTACTGAATAATTAAAGAAATTGATAATAATTTTGTTCTGAACTGTTTGGCTTTATTTTTGTGACGGTACGGTGGAATTTGACAGTGTAGATAGCAATTTGAATCCGCAATTTGATCCTAATCTAAAAAAATTCGTTGTAATAAAAAAAATCATTTTCAGCTTTTTTATCATTGAATAATTTAGATTAATCTACCAGAAACTCAAACAAATCAAGGGAACATTCAAATTGAGCCTAAATTTTATTATTCAATGATCTATTTGCATTTTATAATGATGTAAATATTATATTTAAACTTAATATATCTTTTCATATGAAAAAAATTTGTTTGCAATTAATTCTCCCTCAAAATGTAATTGCTAGGTTGACCAGAACAGAAGCTAAACTACCTTGATCTTATTTCTGTTTACAAAATAATATATTAATTATCAGGTAAACTGACTCTAAAATTTCAGTTACCTAAACAAAACAAGCCTCAGGGAAAAGTCTGAAGTTTCATACAATATTTTTAACAGTGTATTTTTAGCAAAATAATCATTTAAAATTTTATTCGTTATTCAAAAATGTGTATGCAAAATTTCGAAAATTTGTAGAAAAGTTATTTATTTTTGTAAGTTTATCACTTTAAATGTATTTTTTATAAACTTCAACGTTAATTTTTTCTTTTTTAAATTAATTTCGGTTGATTTTTAATTCAATTAATTTTTTTTGTAATCATAAAATGGATTTTACAGAGAATGAGAATTAGTCAATAAAGTACCATTAAAAAATTGTTCAATTCTATCGGATAAAAATTAAGCTGGGAATTAATTGATGAACGGCACACTGCGATTGGTCAATCGATACGGCCACAACTACAAACATGGTTAATTTCAGTTCATTCAAATTTTGCTCGAGTAAAACCGAAAATCATCCCTGCTCATCAACTTTTCATGCTTCGGCATTATGCAAATTTATAGAAAGTATAAACGTGTGTTACACAGTAAGTAAAACTAATGAAGTATTTTTGGCAATGCGAATAAAGCGATCAAATAAACATCAAAAGAATTTGCCGTAGCACACATATTACAAAGTAGTCTGAATTTTGTGAAATAACTTTTAAATTAATACATTGTCAGTTAATTTTGGTGAAACGTGTTATTTTTTATTGTACAAAAGTCAGGTTGAAGTTCTTGTTTTAGTCAATATTTTAAAAAATCGACGCGCTCAAATGTGAATCAAATGGTTCACAATAGTTTTTTATTTGAACAACACTGCGAGCTCAAGTTTGCATACATAATTTGTTTCAACATTAAAAAAGCCTTTATTTAGATTAAAAAATCGCTGAGTGACCTAATTTATTTATATTTTATTATCAAAGTAAATTTAAATAACAAAAAAATTCCCAAGTATTTGTAAATACAAATTTATGATTTCATCAAAAGCGTATTATCAGAACCAGAAAAAAGGTACGAAGAGAGAACAGTTTCATTAAAAATAATTCAAATCGAGTTTTCTTTGAAATTCCTCGATTTTTTTATTTCTCTTTCTCTCTTCATATAATGTTCATTAAACAAATGAAAGCCAGAAAAACTTAAGAAAAAGCAGAACACGATCTGTACAAAATTCGGCTATTCAGTGCAAAGTAAATTAACTGGCTGGAAATTTTCCCGATTTTGACCTTATTCGCTGCAGAACAACAATTTGCAACTGTTCAAAAAAAAACAAAAAAAAATAATAAAAATTGCATACCAAGTTTGAAGAGAAAATTCGAGTTTTATCTTTACAATGGAATCGTTTTATTTTAACTGTTGCGGCATAAATATTAAATGCCATTAGCATTTTCATAACGCGAAATCTAATTTTACAAAACAGCGTAATGGAATTTCGGCACATGTTTTCCATTCTCAGTGTACTTGATTCGAATTGCACGTTTCTGCCATATATTACGAGTGTATCTCGCAGCCGAAAACGCGTTCAGTAAACTAAATGCGGTACAAATTTAGTATAACACAAGAGAGAGCACATTATTTCTAGGTAACGATGTTTTTTTCGTCAATTTCATCAAAGAGACCAAGCTAATTTGTAGACAAACATTTTTGTTAAATTGTTGGTTTAAAAAAGAAAATAAGAGTTGTTTTTAATTAAAAAAAATTGGAACATTTTCTATCTGATTATAAGCAGTGTTTAGCTGAGATCAAATTAGATTTCAACGATTGAATAATCTTCGACAAATTCCTCAGGTTCACCTTTAGGAATAGATCCTTAAATGGAAATCTCGAGGCTCGGTCCTTTGGTTTTGTTACACAAACCCTTTTGGATGAAACGCGGTCAACTTTGCAATTGAAACTTGAGCTAATTTGAAACACATGACGTGGAGAAATATTTTAGTTGAAAATGTAATATATACTAGTAAAAAAGGACTCAATTTCAGTAATTCATTACTGATTTCTGTAATTTTAAAAACTGAATTTGAGCTATAATAAATTAAAAAGTAATAACTAAATTGTAAGTATGTTGATTTTCATGAGTCACAGTCATCAGCACACCCTTAAACTAAATCAATAAAAATTCCTAGAAATCCATAAAAAACTATTCAAAACCACATAGGTACTTATGAGACACCCAACAAATTCCTTAACGTGCATGAAATCCCATAAAAATGCCTAAAACTGCGTTAAACATATAATCCCAAGAAACTCATAAAACGTCTCATGAATATTATGCCAACAGCAATGTTAGAATTGTTCTTAACCCTCTAAACCCCACTGCGTCTTGTAGGATACACAAATCTAAGTTGTTCTAAATAATAAAAATCGGCCAAATAATTTTTTTAAAATAATTATATTCCTTTCAATAGACTCTTAAGAAGAAGACTTTAACATCCTAAATGTCTATACTAATGTTTCTTTTTTTTCAACAACTAAACATATCTTCGAACCTTATCAGTATTATGATTAGTTTGAATTTTTATTTGAAATAATTACTTAAAACTTTGTATTAAGTTACTTTTTATTTATTTTTTTGTAAAAGATGAATAAATTTATTATTGATAGAACAAAACCCTGTTTGACCACCTTTGTGTTCTACACAAAAAACATCAAAAAACCATATTGTTGGTAACTTATCCAATGCTTGGAACGTTTCCAATGCTTTTTATACTATCTTATACTCAGTAATTCAAAATACTGAATTTCAGTAATTACTTACTAATTTATTATAGCTAAAATTAAATCATAGAAATCAGTAATTAAATTGCGGATGCATTTTTCAACAACTAATTACTACATTTTATTAATTAATTAATGAAATTCCATAATTTATTTTTTACGTGTACATTACTTATTTTCAATAAATATATAACCAATTGTTATTTTAGTAAATACAGTTGATTGATTGATTTGTTTAAAACGTGAAAAACTTGTCGCGAATGTAATTATAGAATCTTTGGATAATCAAATATTTTCTACAATATTTTTAGTATACTTTGCATAAAAGTGATGCTTTGAACAATTTTATTTGTTTAATTACTCATGAAAAATTTGTTCCGATACATTTTGCTTAATTTTTATTTGCATCGAAAAGTATAATTATACATTAATGTAACCTTTTTTCAAAAAATACTTATGAAACTTGATGAATAATAATAACATTTTGTTTAATATAAACTGAAAAATAGAAATATGAATAAAAATAATATAATAATTAAATTATTATTTAACTTGAAGTGTACTGATGATAATAATGAGTTAAATAAATTGCTTATAAGTGACATCTACATTTTGACTTCATTCTTAACCTGCTTTGTGGTCTAGTGGCTAAGAATCATGTTTACGGCGCACAGGGTTCCGAGTTTAACCCACAGCTTTCTTTCTTTAACTTTTCTCTAAAGCTTAATCATTATATTGCCAATAAATGTTTTATGTCTGATCATTATAATACTGTTATATTGACATTTTTTGGTTCGTATGTGTTCATTATATGGAACGAAATATTATTTTGCCATTATATGAGCAATTCCACAGAAAAGTGGCCAATAGCGGTTCAAAAATGTAAAAAAAATGTATGTTGACACGTCCTTAAGATCTAACAAAATTGTTGTCAAATATCATAAGGATCATGAGAAAAATAGTGAACAATCCTTCAGAAAGTCTTCTATTTTTTATATTTACTCTAAAGAGAGCTCACTTACAATAAAATTAATTTCATAATTTTATTACATATTTTATGATTTATCGAAGATAATTTGAATAACATTTCTTTTCTCTTACACGTGCGGTAAAATGCCCATTTCTCCCATTTTTAAGAGTTGGAGAAACAAGTTTTTCTCCAACTGAAGAAAGCGCGTTCCATTCGCTGAGCGTCGATAATTAGGTGGGAGTAGTGGGATAAGTTGACCACCACTTAATTAAGTCGTCTGCGTTCGCATTCATTCCCCGCCGATACTGTCCATCGTTCAGAACGTTCGGAAAATTCGGATATTAAAATAATATTTATAAAAATGAATTGTATTAAATTATGTATGCTTTTGTTCTTTTTAATACCAAATTTTATTCAATTATTTTAAAATTGTCTGATTAATTAATTAATTGTTTTCAACTGATTTTTAATTCGAATTTATTCAAAAAATTCTGTATTTAACTTTTGTTTAAAATTACATTAAAACTTAAAAATTTTTTTAATGAATCTTTTAAAGTTTAATATTCATTTAAAATTGCATTAAATTTTTTTTCTGGAGAGGTTCAGCCCTCCCCGAACCCCCCGCCGGGACTCCGCCCCTGGATCTCGTTACTCGCTTCGCTCGTGAGAATGAATATGTAATTTTTGTCTAATATTTTATTATTTATTTTCTCACTAAAAATGGCACATTTTTCGCACTTGTAAGAGAAAATATCGTACTTAACTAGTCGGAAGCAATAGGGGGTCTCGTCAAGTAATAAATTGTTAATTAATTTGACTAGTATTTTAAATATAATTTGAATTTTACGTGTTACAATTTACAATAGATTAATTTACTATTATTTTCAAAATATGAAATTTTAATTTTCTCAGTATCGCTAAAAAAAGTTACATCATAAATTTTGTTTATGTATTTAAGGATTCTAAAATTTTCAAGACATGATCAATCACACTGTACAAAGCCTTTGGTAATAAATTCTTACACAAGATTCAGAATTGCTCTTTAATCAGGATTTATTTTTGTTTATATTTACCTCTTTAGATACCATGAGTGCATTTGGTGTTTCCTTGGTGTTGCAAATAATGCCAAGTTGATATAAGACTAGCAGAAAGAATAGGGCCAGAATGCAGAGAAGAGGCACCCTGCGTGGCGCCCTCGTCAATAAGAGTGACATCCCTGCAAACTGTTTGGCCACAGACACCAGCGCACTTGAGCCACCGCTACGTGGCCAAGCGTCGTCGAAATTAGCTCATCACACCTGCAAGCCAGAACACACTTTTGTATTACAATTTTGCTGTTCATATACAACAAAGCTGCTTATAATATTAAATTCTTGTTTGCATGGCAAAAATAATAAATTTTACACGCGTCAGCTTGTCGAAATAAATTACCTTACGTAGTACTGCGCTCTCGTGAGTGCTTAGAAATAGTAACCGTTTTAAGTAATGAACTTCATAAAGCCGACAAATTTTTTTCACTCAAATTAAGTTCGGGAACAAAAATTAATAGTTAAAATCAATTTGAGGGATTAAATATTTCGCCTTGTAATTTAGTCTTGAATTAAGCAAATGCAAAGCTTAATTGAAATTACATGAGAAAAGAAAGCGAGAACGGATTAATGTGTTATTTAATTAATTTCATGAATTATAGTGAAACTTTATATATAGATAGAGCAGCAAATTTAGGTCTCAACTTTTTTTCAATTTTTAATTATACTTCGAAGTAAGATTTAACTTGTTATCTGCAAAATTGAATGTATTATCAGAAAGTTTAACTTTTTATTAGAAAATTTAACTTTTCATTAAAAAATGTGTTCTTCTTTTAATTTTTATTATTTGACTATTTATGGTTTAAGAAAGTCAAGCACCAACAAATGAATTTGTATAGCTGGGTATTATGAGTATTTTCGTGCCATTTTATTAGCCCTGGCGCATCGTTTATGCATTCAAAAGGCTATCCTTTAACCCAGGCAAACTTACGACCTCGGCGATTCAAATTTCATGCTAATGGCCTGCAAAGCGAATAGACATTGTGCAGTGTAGGGCCACAAATAACGACCACGCCTGTCTCACAAGACGGCCCTCCCATTTTGGACCGCAGATTTTTCATCAAAGCCTCTTAACACACAAAACGAAGACAAACAGCGCGTTGCATCGGTTTGAATTATTTGTTTGATCTGTTTGCTGATCCTGTTTACAAAATAGCTCTGCCTTTTTGACGGAAAAAGGAAAATTATAACGTTGAAGTAAAAAAATTCATACGAGAAATTTGCACGCTTTTTTATTTTATTTTGAGAGAGAAAGATACCAGTGATTTTTCAACACTCAGTTTTGTAGCTTTTTTTGTTTCAACACTGCTTTTTTGTACGACTTAAAAGTGGACAATGTTTGGCTGTCAGAGAAAACTTTTTCTAACAAAAATTTAGTTAGAAATATTACGTTTTTAAAATTATCTTGCATTTTGAAAAGCAAAAGCTTTTATTTAGAACAATTATTTTTCAATGTGCTTTTATTGTTATAAAATTAATTGAAAATATAATGTCAATGATAATGTAATTGCTATAAAGCATTACATAACCAAAGCAATTTTTTATATAAAATAAAAAAAAACGAGATCCCAAACTATTATCAGCGAGTCGAGCAAACAAAAACGCGAACACATAAACAAAGAATAATAAAATGCACTCTTCATTGTTCATTAATAATTACAGCCGTGCAATGCCTTGTCAATGAAAAACCGCGATTATTTGCCTAGCCCGGAAAATATGAAACGCGCATCCCTGTGTGGCTCTTTTGCTCTCGTTATTTAACTTTTATTTTATTGTAATTTCAAGCATATTTCACTGCTGCTGCCCGAAATCCTTTTTTTTGTCTGCGTTTACTTTTGTGTTATTTTGCAAGCGCATTGCCGAGTGCGACTTTGAAATTATCATTCATACCTTTTGATATTTACTTCCAAACAATTGAAAAGCAAAGCTAACATGTATATAAAGTAAAAAATTAATTTAAAGTAAAACTGATATACAAAATACAACCGTAATAAAGTAGATGCACCAGTTAGCCGACAGGCACCAGCTATCGACATTGTTGACATTAAAATTATTATTGAAAAAAAAAAATATATATATATAATTATTGATAAAAAAATAAAAGAATATAGTGATAGCTCACAATAATATGGATTTGTAGACATTCAAAAAGTTCTTAATCTGTCGATAAAATAACTGAAGTAAAATTAAAATAACTAAAATAAAGTTGAACAGTATAAAGTAAGATTAAAATAATTGAAGTAAAACTGTACAATATAAAGTAAGATTAATGTTCAAATAAGTTATTTATCATTTTCAAAATTAAACTTTTTTCATTTTCGTATAAATTCATAGAATAACACAACAAAACAACCGAAAACAGAAAATAGCCTGGAGAACAATTTTTGTTTATTTTTTTCTTTTTGTTATTTTTTAAGGTTTGTAATGTCTATTTTTTGGTAAGCTTGCCAAGATCCTTGAGTGGCAATGCAGGATGTGGCCAATCGACCACAACTTTCATCTTTGACGTATTGTCTAGTTGTTCGGTAACGTGATCAATATTTAAGTTGGTTCTTTTGCCGGAGGCAGGCAGACTATATTCTTCAAATGAAGGCTTAAAAAATGCAAAACTCAGATCTGCAGCTTTATAATAATAACTAAAGTGATGTTGCTTGCTTTTATAACAAAGTTATATCAACTGTAAAGTGAGGGCAATATATTTTCATTAGTTAATATAAATTTATTTTGCATTACAGTAAATAAATTAGTAAAGGAGTTGTATCTTTTTTTATTAAGTAAAATGCTCATTTGAGAAGATAATTAAATTTATTCTTACAGTTATTATGTAGGAATTAGTAAATAATGATCATAAACGTTGTATTTGAATTAAGCTTTATGTCACAACAATTAATTTTCAATTATAGTAATAATTATATCAGTCAATTTTAATTTATGTTCCGTATTATTCTCCTAAAATTAATGTCACACAGAATTATTGCTCGGATGATATAAACTTAATCAAGTAATTTTTGTTCATAAATTTAAAGTTAAAATTAGTCTGAACAGTCAAATTTGATTATTACTTAATTATTAATCACTTTTAATTTGATAAATTGCTATTCAAGTTTGAAATTCGAATTTTTTTATATGATTACAACATTTTTTAATTTGATATAGTTTTTTTAACTCAGCTTGATAATTTTTAATTAAATTACTATTTTTAATTTAATATTGAGTGATTACATAAAATGTATAATTTCAAATTTTCATTTAATAAAAAAATATTCATTTTATTTAATCTTTCACTTCATTTTGAAACAATATTCTAAGAGAACAATAAGCAACATTTTACGAAAAGAATTAATTAAATTAAAACTAAAGAAAGTGTCGTCTTTAAGGTAAGCTTTGTTAAATCAGTAAATACTTCATTTTGTGTTGAAATAACTTAATAGAGGAAATCAGAGGTTGAATTACTTTTCGTGGAGTTAAAATTTTCATCTGTAAATTAAGTTGTTAAGACGGCCTAAGATTCGTATCAAAAAGTTTGTTTACGCAATTTAATAAATAATTCGCTATCAAAAGTTACTGTTCATCGTGTCTAACAGACACTCGACAAACTTTTGCAAGGCATCGCATCATTTATGTAGAAAAAAAAGTTATAGCAATATAATTTCTGTCGTCACTTTGCGACGCAACGAATATTGACTCGTATCACTTAAAGAGTTCTTGTCAAAAAATTTTATAAAAACTTCTATTTTTACAATTAAAATGTTTATACATGCATTCACTTAATTAATGATAATACAAAAAGTGTCACATTTTTTAAAAAATTTTTATTCGATCTAGATTCATTAATTTGAACAATGTCTTTCATTCAATAGAGAAATAAAAATGAAATTTATTTTAAAAAAGTATATTTCGGTAGAAAGGAAACTTGTTCAAGTAGACGAATAAAATATTGTTGACAAAAAAACTTGTTGAAGTTGAAGAACGAATGTTTTTGATTCCACATTACTTTTTCTCTAAAAAATCAGTTTTTGTAATTAAAGATTAAAAAAGTCATTTTTTAACAAACAAATTACTCTTTGAATGCAAACTTTAACGTCTAAATTTTGAATTTTTTCTTGTGAAAATTTCATTTCAAAGACTTCTTTCTTTTTTAATATAAGATTAAACAAATGTGAAAGAAAGTGAAAAAGTTGCAGCAATCAAGCAACGACAGCCGCGCTCTTTTCACCTTTGGAGAACAAAAGTCGGGATTATATTGTTCATCTGCTTTTTCCGTTTGCTACGGGTGTATTATTTTGCCAAAGAAAAGTGACTTACTTTTCAACGGCAACGGATACGATGAGAATTTCATTAATTGTCAAGCTTTAAACTTTTTTTTGTATGATTAATTTGTGACTTGTCGCTACTGCTTTTAATAAAACGACCATGATGTGTTAATTTAAAGTATTATGAATGGCAGACTACTGAAGTATAAAAATCATAATTTATCAGCGAAAGTAATTAGCTCCGTCGGAAATGGTCGATTAAATGAATAATAATTGAACTGACGAGTCAACATAAATATTTATTTATCAAGTTTATGTTTTGTCAAAAATTTGAATTCAAAAATGTGCCAGAAAAGCTTTCAAAATAAGGAATTAACATAGTTTTAAAATGTTTATACCAAAAACAGGATAAAGGTTTTTCAGAGGAAAAACAACCTTAGCAACAAAAAGTGAGTTTTTTTAATCTGAAAAAAAAACAAGTTTTTCGCACTGTATAAATAAAAAGCAATCAATTGTTTGTCTTTGAATAAATTTTAATTAAAATCGTTTGTTGTTCACATGCAGATATTGTTTTACTATTCGTTATTCAAGTAATTTGAGAAATAAAATTGTGGCTGATTTAATTTGAATCAAAATATGATCATTAAATTTCGTACTGTCGGGGCACTTTGAAAATAAAAAAATTATAATAATAAATTGAATGGCCTGCACTTTTTTTAACTCTTCCATTCACAGTTAATTTCATTCGAGGACTTTTTATCTCATTATATCGTCCGAGAATTTATGATATTATATCGCAAATTTTACTCATTTAAATCTTAAAAGCTCCGCGCCTTCTGTATAATTAATTTGATAATATTCCCGATAATAAAAAAGCTCGGGCACATAAATTAATTAAGCTTAAAAACAAAAGCTTTTATAATTCCAATTCTTTACACGGCTCTGCAGTATCCAGTTTGAAGAGACAATTCTCTCACAAAGACATTGTTTAAGTTTGCCAAAGTTATAGTTATATTGACGATCGATTTTAGCCATTAGTTAATGAGGTTTTATGTTATATATAATGGGGTGTCCGTTATTTTTGTAAATTTTAAGTTTGTATGATTTCTTCTCGAATTTCAGTCAAGAATCTCGAAAAAAAAATTGTGGTAAACTTACTGATTTTTTTGTTTACTAAAAGTGACGCCATCGAGCAATTTAAATTTTAATGGAAAATTAAATCGATAATTATCAACATAACTCGTTATTTTACACAGTTGTGTTCATAACTGCTTATATTTTACTTTTAAGAGGACCGTCGACTGAAATCGTTAATTTTCAAACGATTTCAATGAAATTTTGAACACAGCTTTTAATTATTAAAAACAGAAAATGTAATCGAAACATTAAAAAAATTAATAATAAACAATGTATTTGTTAATAACTTATGAATTTATGGGTAGTTTCAAAAAGTTAAGGATACCTCAATTTTAATCCAATTTGGGTCTACTGATTGTCAAAATCATCAGAATTAAATAAAGAATAAATCTGTTAAACAGAATTTTGATATCTTTTATATTTTTTTGCCAATCCAAGTATTTATGAACAAAAGCTCTAAAACCGCTTAAAATGATCAATTTTCAGTGTTTTTTTTTGTAATTTTTAATGCGTAACTTTTTTTGAACTTTACTTATCAAAATTCTGTTTAACAATTTTATAGTAAACTAAATTTCGAACATTTTGCCGTTAATTATATCAAAATCTGTTGAAAATTGCGGTACGCTTAACTTTTTAAAGTTGAGATTTTATGAAAAATGAGTTTTCGAGATAATCGCATTTAAAGTTTGACAATCTTTTATTTGTATAAATATATATTATAACGTATCACAAAAATAATGTATTTAATCACATATGCCTGTACCATAACAGGGGTCTTCTTTTTCATTTATTGAAAACTCTTTGGCTTTTTTTGCCTGCTTCAAAGTCTTTCGTGAATATCCTCTTACCCCGCGACTGATCATTTCGACGTTACGTGCGCAGATTAACAATGAAAAATAAACCACTTTTTGTTAACATACAACAATAATAATAAAATTACGGTCATCTTTCGTTTCTTGTAATAGTTCCTGATTGTCGTGTTTTCTAAAATACAGTCGATGAAGATTTTTTGATGCACAATGGCTGGTTGAGATACTCATTAAAAGACGTGTTTTTAATTGGTGACGCACAGGCAAAATTTTCCGATGAAAATGTACCAAATGCTAAAGAAGTTATGAAGGTTATGTTTCACAAAACACGTGAATTGAGAAACTCTGCACATGCAAGTGCGTTATCTGTCGGAAAAGAATTCCACTCGTCTGGGAGAAAAAAAGCATCGCAGTTAATCCTGTCTACAAAATCGCTCAGAAAATTGAAAATTTATATGAAATTTGGCGAAATCTACAGAAACGAGCGGATCAGGAGATTAATAAATCTAGGGAAGAAGAATTTAAAGAAATCCTCAAACAACATTTTGACATCTCAGTTTTTGACAGAGATATTAAAAAAAGAGCAGCGAATGATAAGAAATTAGCGACGGAGGTGCGGAAAATGAAGCAACGAAAACAAGAATCAAAGAAAATTGGCAAGAAAAATATAATCGAAAAATTTGATTTTTGATTTTCTAATTTGAATCAAAAAATTTATTTGAAAGTTAATTTTTATTTACATATATCATTTTATTCTCCAGGTTCTACAAGACTGGGGACTTTCAGAGGTGATCAAGGTGTTATTCTGTGACACGACAGCTTCAAATCTCGGATGCCGAAGCGGCGCGGCTATTCTCTTAGAAAATATGTTAGATCGAGACTTATTGTATCTTCCGTGCAGGCATCATATTTTCGAAATAGTTTTGGATGGAGTTTTTGACGAATGAATACCACCTTCAACTGGACTGTCCATTTTACTGTTCACGCGCTTCCAAACTTCTTGGAATGAAATTGATACAAAAACGTTCGAATACAGCGTGGAAGATACAAGAGTCTTAGAGGCATTGTCAGAGCATGTTGAAGAGATACAGATATTTGTAGAGAAACAACTGAATTTGAAGATACTTCGTGACGATTATCACAAGCTACTTTTGTTATGTTCGACTTTCATAGAAAAAATACCACGTGAAAGAGTCAAGTTTTACAAGCCGGGAGCTTTTTCACGGGTGCACTGAATGGCCAAAGCAATTTATTGCTTGAAAATATTCATGTTTCGCGATGAATTCCAGTTATCGTCATCTGAAAGAAAGGCAGTTCTAAAAGTCTGTATTTTCATCGTTTTAGTTTACGCGAAAGCACGGTTCACTGCACCTTTACCGAAGAAAGCTCCGAATCATAATCTAAATTTCATCAAATCATTGTATATCAAATTGAAATTTCAACACCAGATTTGTATTCTGCGCTCTCGAAAACATAAGAATACAATTTCTAAAGGTAAAATATAAGCAGTTATGAACACAACTGTGTAAAATAACGAGTTATGTTGATAATTATCGATTTAATTTTCCATTAAAATTTAAATTGCTCGATGGCGTCACTTTTAGTAAACAAAAAAATCAGTAATTTTACCACAATTTTTTCTTTCTAGATTCTTGACCGAAATTCGAGAAGAAATCATACAAATTTAAAATTTGATAAATCTCTATCTTTGAAATTAAAATTCCGTGTACATTATTTATGCAAGCGCCAGAAAGAAAGATCATTTTTTACCACGGTGCAAAATATAAAATTACCATTTTAAATCTAAAAATTTATATTTCATTTGACAATATTAAATTTTATTATAAAGTATTAATATTAATAAAACTTATTTATATACGCGAATATTTAATATCTAAATTTGCACACTCAACTCAAATATATGTATATTACGTGTTTTGTTAGTGTAGAACAAGTCGTAAATCATACGAGGTTCCGTTTACCGATATTACCTTAGCTTCAGTCATTAATAAATATGTGCACATATATAATATATATTTTATATCAAAGTACAAATAAATCATCAGTAATATATTAAAAGTGTTATCAATTTGGACTTAGACAACTTGTAAGTTTGATTGTATACAATTTTTAGATGTATTTCCAATTAGAACACTCTGGATTATTTTGTTATAAAAAAACTTAGAAAAAATAAATATATATTTTTTTAATGACTATTCAATTTTAAAAGAGCATATCAAATTCGGGAAAATGGATTAGCTGCTTTGATGAAGTGGAAAACTTGACTATTGAATGCGGTACAATATAATTCACTGAGAGTTTGGCCGAAAGTTAAAGTGGTTGCATTTAACAGCAGACAATCGGTGATACCAATTTTCGGGTTACTCCAATTAGGGCGAAAAACTGCTCCACTTTGCAGTGCAAACTCATCTAATTTATCATCGATTATTGGCTACGACTATTAATTTTCATTGTCTTTCAATTCTCGTCTTTGTTCTCGCATTTTGTTATTTTTTTTATTTTTCAAAGTCAGACCTCGTCCCTCGGAGTAATTAGCGTCATTGCATTTCAACCGAAAGTTGCTCATTATTATGAGTTCTTCTCTGATACTACACTCATTTCGTGAAAAAAACGAACTTTTTCATTTGCTGTTAAAATTTTTTTCCATCCAACTTTTAATTAGAAGAAAACAACAACAAAAAATAGAACAAACAGCTCGAGTTTACTTTTAGTTTCAAAATTTACCTTTTCTTGTCAATGAAAAAAGGAGAATGAAATCCATAATCATGTGTGATTGTGGAAGTTTATTTGTTTTGTTAATGTACTCCATTTAATTGAAAAAAACTCCGATTAAAAATCTAAAATTAAATTTGTCATTTAAAACATTATTAAAAAAACAATGTTAAAACTGATTTCCAATTCAGCTCTTCATTTCGTCTTTATCATATCTGAGGGATGTATAGGATATAGTTGATCAAATTCAATTTGTTATCCGTTTATATTCTGTTATTATCAAGTTTGATTGTATCCAATCTAACGTCAAAAATTAATTAAATCGGATCAACCAAGGTAAATTTTAAACAAAAATATTTTTGTTTCAAAACTTTCTTAATTTGATTAAATTTAGACAAAATTTATGAAGACCTGCAATTTAAAATGAAAATAGCTTCTAAAAATATCCTTTCATTTAGATTTTGTTTGCGAAGTATACTGACTTCAAATCCTAAGACTTTTAGTGACAAAACTTTCTTTTTTATTACGTGCAAAAAAAAACACTTTCAAAAAAAAAAAAAAGAATCAACAGCTCGGGCTTCCGGATGGAAATTCTCGTTATATAAAAATCGTCGCAGTCAAAGAGAGAAATACAAGCGCGATACGAAGAAAAACATGAAAAGACGAAAGTGATGACAGAAGTCGAGAGCTTTTCTTTTGATAGCAAAACTTATGAACAACTGCACAAAATACCACAGATCTTAATTAAAGCAAACAAAAAATTAATTTATCGAATCAAACATTAATGGGAAGATACTTTCATATTTCTACAAATGAAGATACAAAAGATATTCTTTGCTAATATAATTTTTTAATATTCTTTTTTAATAAAATTTTTATTATATTTTGTCTACAAAATTTTATTTTATTTCTCATGCATTGCACGTTTTATTTTACAAAATTATTGTTCAAACAACGACTATTTGTTTCAATTTAAGCTCCCATAATTGCATCAAAGCCTTTATTCAAATAGTCCCGAATTGCTGGCTGTTATTTCGACTATTATTATCGTTATAAAGTACACTGCAAGAAGAAAGGAGACTAATTATGAAATATTCAGTAATAGAGTGTCCGTTATTTGGCGAAAGTTTGGCTTTTTTTTTAAACTTACAATTGTAAAATTTTGAGTCTTCGATTTTATACATACCATTTGATTTTAGCAAAATTGACTCGAAATTCGTAATCAGTAACCCGGAAAACCTTTTATATTTAAATTGTATCTAAAGATTCCTATTTTGATATTTTCAGCCCGCCATCTTGGATCCGCCATTTTGAATTTTTTTAATCTAACAAATGAAAAATGCATAAAATTTGCTAAAAAACATTGGGTATGTGAAATATCTCAAAATAAATCAATATATTTGTAAAAATAAGGATGAGAGGTATCCCCTATCCTTTGAGTGATCATATTAAATACTGCCATCTTGAATTATGAATTATAAAATATCAGTTTATGCACATTATAGTGTAGGGCGTGTATATGAACGCAAAATTGTTCCCTTCCACAAGTATTTGAATTTGATTTGGATACAAAAATATTGAATAAGAATTGCCGATTTTTTCCAAATAACCAATCGTTGGTATATTCTAAAAGTCCGATAAATTTCACGTCAGAACTGATCAGTTTAAAATTTTGTAGGAGTTGTTATTGTAGAAATTATGAGCGCTGAAAAAAGTCATGAAACTTCATTCGTTCAGGACTTAATGGGTTAATAAAAATCACAATTTTGACAACTTTTAATTACTCAAATTTCAATTTTGACATCAAATTCAAATTCGGAAATATCAAAAACATAGAAATCTAAAGTTACAGATATTTTTATCTGATAAGTTCCGTTGAATTACAGAATTTTTATTAATAACACTTCCAAATCCCATATTAAATTTCATTTAAACTTTGACCTCTCTGCGGCACGGGTTAATTCGTGTGAAAAAATCTGAAACAATTCCAAAATTTTTTTTTCTGAAACTACAAATTTTTATAAGATGCGATCAGAAAAATTCGAACTTTTGCAAATTAACGAACGTCCTACTCAGTAAATATTGTACATACACGGAAAAAAACTCTTAGAAGTGAATAACTACCAAGGAATTACGCTTCCATTTACTGCCATTTTGACAGAAATTTAATACCATTTTGGGAGCTTTTTTCCACCAAAGCTGGTAGTAAGACAGCTCATGGCTGCCGTGGTAACAAATATCTGTCACCTGTGGGGGCAATTTCACACCAAAATGCGAGGCAATTTCGACCAAATGAATAGTAGGTTATATTCATCAAAATGGGTGATTTTTAACTCACAGAGTTTTTTCCGTGTACGTTTGTTTAAAAAAAGGAAAGATATATACACATATAAGACCTATTTTAATTAAACAAAAACTTTATCTTAAACTTTTTATGCAAACAGAAATGTACTTGAGTAGCGCAATTATAAAATAAATTAATAAACTTTTTGTCTAAAAAAGCAAATGTACTGCAAGTTTGTATTATTATAATACCAAGGGTAATAATAAATTTCACTCAAAGTAATATATATAGCAGATGAAATAAAAAAAAAAAAAAAAGACAGCCTTTAACAGCCATAAAAAAATTATCTTCCTCACAGGAAAACGTGGTAGAGAATTGATAGTAAAACATAAATTATTGTACATTTAATCGAAAAATCGTGTTGTAAGTGACTTTAAAAAATTCTTGTTTGATAATATAATAAAGTTGATTGATTATTTTCCGTGTAACATAGATTGATAACATCTCAGACCACAAAAGTTGTACAATTTTCTTACGAAATAAAATTTTCAATTTATCTTGTACGAGTTTATATATTTTGTATTATAATAAACAAGATGCGATGCACAATTTCATGTAGTGCATGTAATTTTGTTGACATCCATGTATCAGGCGCTTTTGACAATTTCGTAGCCATATTGAGCATGCCAGTATATTTCATAATAGTATATATATATATATATACAGATGCGACTCGCATGAGTATTTCATTTCCGTGTTGGGTAATGGAATTATCGAAGTGCTACTTCATTTTCGTCAAAATCGTTTAAGATAAATTGTTTCTCCATAACGCAAAATTATTAAAAAAAAAAAGAAAAAAAAATTATTGACTCGTAAAATTATTTTACTACTGAAATAATAAATTTCAATTACCAACTTTTCACATAAAATTTTGTGCTATATAAAATTTGTCTGAGTAGTAAAATGAAAGTCACCATAAGATATATCACCGTTCAGGCCAAGTGGTTACACTTAGTATTGCAAGTTCAATTCTTGCTAAAAAAAAATTCTTCTTAAGAAATTAAATTAAAACAAAAATTAATCATGTTTATACAATTTTGGATTAATAATTGAATTTTATGACACAATTTTGGATCAAAAAGAAGATGTGATTACTTGGCCAGAGTAGTATCAAACTTTACTAAAATACTAAGAGGCGCAATTGCGCCCTGACAAGCCAAAATTCTACATTTTTCAGCGATATTTTCTTCTTAAGAAATTAAAAAAAAAACTGTTTGAATATTTTGAGATTAAAGATGAAAATTTATGACACAGTTTTGATGCAAAAAGAAGATTTAACCACTTGGCCAAAGTGGTATCAGATTTTACTAAAATATTATTTTCGAAATGTTATATAAGAAGTTAAAATAAAGTAAAAAAATAAAAACGAATAAAATTTAAACATTTTGGAATTAATGATGGAAAATCGTGACACAGATTTGGTGCCAAATGACGATTTTATCACTTGGCCAGAGTGGTGGTATCTCTGAAAGCTAGAGATCAAACGGCTGAAATATATCGACAAAATGAACGCCCAAAAATCAATTCCAAATGATCGAAATTTTGGTAAAGCTTGCGCGTTGTACACCGCAGGATATTAGAAACGTGCACAGATTGTAGACCATCTGCGATTATTGACGAAGCCGGGTCGAACGACTCACAATGTCCGTGACAAAATTCGATGTCGGTGTGAGTCTTTTGATGTGTCCCTTCACAATGTAAATGAGATGAATTTTTAAAACAACTTTTGTCGTTAAGGAGCTTCCAATTTTGACGAGCGTAGAATTTTCATTGCACCTTATGATACCGATAAAATCAAAAGCACATCTTTACACTATTTTCAAATTGCAATATATATAACTTTTATAATAATTTTATGGATAGATACATTTTTTGTTTCATACATAAATCTTAAACGTTTTTTATCTTTATTTTATTTTAATAATATTTTCCAGTTTAAATGAATATTTTTTTTATTTTAATAATATCTTTCAATTCAAAAACTTACCAATAAAAGCTCCGATATCAGCATCAACTGACCCTTCTGAAACAAATGATAATTGACCGTTCAATTTGATTGAACAATTTTCGACCTTCAATATATTTTCATACAAAAACTGTGTATGAAATTATTTTACATCGATTCTCATGGATATTACGTGCAATTGAAATTCAAACTATTTCATAAGATTAAAAAATAAGAACATTAAATTTAACTAAATTTAAAATAACATTTAAATCAAGACAAATTTACAGAAGTTAGAATTTATTCAATATTTTTTTTTAAATTTATTTTAAATTAAGTTTTCAAATGTTAAATGTTTTGAATGTAGTTAACTTTAAATTAAGAGAAAATTAAAAATTTAGAATTAAAAGTATATAATTGTATAATAAAAAATTTTTAAATTTAATTTGTTGGTCTGTAAATAATTTAATTTAAAACATCCCAGTTTTAAGAAGTCACGTGTTATTTAATGTGACATTTATTTCTCTTGTACATGAATTGACTTTGTTTTTGACGTGCAATTTCCGAACTAATGCGTTTCAACGAAGAAGAAGAACTATCGACATCAGCTGAATTATCAAAAATTGTTGGATCCCTGCATGACGAGACGTTATGTGTGTATGCTGCTTCGTTTGAAATAAAATGTATTCTTCAAATATACTTCAATATTCATTTATTCACTTTTAAATTCTGCTGTATGGCGTTCCATTACTCTTGTCTCATGTTCGACAGCTCATAAATATGTACATCTTTTGTAAAAATCATAAAACTTTATAACGTCGTTTTAGTAGGGCAGTTTCAATAATTTTTTTTTCCTCTCCTTTGAATGCCAATTTCACATTCAAACAAATTAAAATTAATTCACATTTTTCCATTAAAAAATAATAATAATAATAATAATAATAAAAATTTAATTCAATGAAAGCACTTTTTATTTAACAAAGTGAATATACATTAATTTTGCAATATAAAAATTAGTCTTTAATTAAAATTTATTTTTATTATTATAAGATAAAAATTTTATTATCAAGATAAAAACAAAATTGTTTTCCTGTTTAGTTTGTGTTGAAAATTGATTGTCCACATAAGTCGACCGATAAAAAAATGAGAAGACCAATGCCTTTAATTGGACTGTTTGTTATTTTAACAAATATATCAAAGCAACCATCTCTCTAAGTATATTGTGTGCTTTTATATTCTCTTAAAGCACGAATTTATTATCGTAGCATAAAATTCTATACTTGCTGCAGTCATTCTTTGTGGATTTACCAACTTTTTCGACGTAAAACTTTTCGACATAAATTTGTGAGAGGGAAGTGAATAAGTACTGATTCTTATACGACAGAAAAAGATTCAACCTTCATTGTGGAAAGCCCACATTTTTTGTGTGCCCAAAAAAACACAAACATTCTCTCAAAAGCTTTATCGAAAATTGATTCCCCAAGTTTAACGTTAATAGTTTAGTTATCCAAACATTAATTACAACTAAGTAAAGCTCATATACAATCAATATCTCATGTTGTTTATTTGTCAAACAATAAACTTTTAATTACACATGATAATTAATCAAGATTTACTTTTTTTAAAATAATGTTTACAAGTTGATTTATGAATCGAAATTTTGAACTAAAAATGACAGCGACGCGCAAATGAAGATAGAATGACGAGAAAAAAAGGGGCACGATAAAATGGGCACGAAGTTTGAGCAAAACGTGAGATATAAATTTTCTATGAAGCGTCAAACTTCGTAACTGTTATTTACGAAAGTAAACTGCGCACTTCCTCTCTCTCTTTCTCTCTCTCGTCCTGCAGATAATATATCGCCCCATTTTGCAACTTTTCTCGTTGTGATGCGACTGAATTTCGAGCACGTCAATCCGTGCATATCGCTCAACTTATGACTTTTTTAACTGTTGCCCAAAAAAAGAAAACGAATGCTCCG
>JABFPM010000774.1:0-25050 GCA_022817325.1 Idris sp. 1 HC-2018 | reverse complement strand
CAGGCGAATTTAATGAAAATTTTATGATTTTGTAAATGAAAGCAGTTAAAATTGACTATTTATAATATATAAAAAATGAAACCTCTTAAATTTCCAGAATTGGTATTTGTAAAATAGAAAAATAGATAAACCTACATTCCAAATTTTGAAATAATTTCAAAATCTTTTAAATTTTTGTATCTTAGAATATCGATTTTTTACTTTTAAATTTTTATTTTCAAAGTTTTAATTTCAGAATTATGAAATTTTTATTTTGAATTTTTTTAATTTATGTTTTTGATTTTTGAATTTTATTTTTTTAATTTAATTTATTTTTATTTCAGAATTTTGATTTGTGAATTTGGATTTTGGAATTATTGAATTTAAAATTTTGAAATATAAATTTTTTATTGTTGAATTATGAATTTTGTCTATTAGTTTTTGAATTTTAATTTTTTTTTTTTTTAATTGAAATAAGAAAAATAAAAATTCTTAAATCTATAAGGCAATAAAGTTTAACATTTTAAAATTCAAAATTTATTTTTTTAATATTTAAAGGTGCGAAAAAAACAATTTCACGTTCATTAAATACTTTTTTATTCAATCTTTTTACATTATAAAATAATAAAATTCAACATTGTTTTATAATACTATTAAATATAATTTTAATGTCTTTCAGCACAGTTCGATTGACTTCAATTTTTTCCATAATAATTTAACTTCTTCTTGTTTTTTCTACACTTTTTTTGGTCATGTCTCGTACTCTTTAATGACGCCAAAATCCATTTCTGTACATTTTTTTTTGTGATTAATTCGTACAGCTCTTCTCTTTTTTTTTCTTTTTTCTTCTCTTTAACATTGCATTCTTCCTCACTTTCAGTATCACATTCTTCATCATCTTTACTAGCTTGAGAATGGGACTCCTTATCTAACAACCAATATATATTATTATTAGTTTGCTTGAGGTGATATGTCAGTCAATTTCAGGGTGTATCTCTTACTCACATGCAAACTTCAATAATCCTGTCTCTTTCCCACTAATATGACTGATATATCACGTGATATATATACAAAAAAATAAATTAAACTATTTAAGATAAATAAAGATGTTTAATTTAAATAAATATTTTACCGAACGACAAGTGGTCATCAGAGTGTCCTTCTTGTTGACCTTCATCATCCCCACTGCAGTCATTTTCAATTGAGTTTGAAGAATCCATTTTGCTTTCATTAGAGTCGGAAGTTTTTATAAAAGATGCCAACTTCTTTTGTAAAAATTGGAATTTGTTATGGCGAAAATAACTCTTAGCCATAGCTAAAATATAATTATAAATGAAAAAATTAATTGTAGATTATAAAATATAAACAAGTTCAATAATTAATATAAAAAATGCTTATAATTTATAGAAATACTTACTATGTACAGCATCAATATGTACTGAAGTGATTTTTATAAATAGATTGTCATCCCTACATGTTTTTGGTTTCCTTGCTCCTGCAAGGTGTTCTTTATATGGGCAAATGTATCCCAATCCTAACGATTTTATGGCAGCTGGCAAAGTTTTTGCTGATAATGCTTTATCGTAATAAATTTTGTCTACTATGTATTTTTTACAAACTTTTACCTACAAAAAAAAACATTATTTGATTATTAACATTAATATGAATGTACAGTCAAAATAATTGATTGATATGAATAAGTAAATAATAAAACTTACAAATGGTCTGCCTTCATTATGATTTTCTGCCACAGTTATTTCTTCATCTAAAGGCTTGTCATTCTTTGAAGACTTTTCATCAGAATGCTTATTATTAATTAGAGTCCCTTGATCTCGTGTAGGAAAATAAGTTTGAGTTCCCTGATCTACAGTGCTCACTGATTTAAGAGTTACCATTGCCAATGTTTAATCTTGTGCATTGTAAGTAGTTTGAACGCTTACGTTTTTGGTAAGTATCTTGGGTGAAACATCCTTATCTTTGATTATATGGGGAGTAATCGGAGCATCATTATTTTCAGTGTCCGATATATTCTTCTAAGAAAACAAAATTTATAGATTTTATTTGGGAAATAGTTTTCTAGAATGGCACACTTAAGCTATTTAGTGTACATATTTACTAATAAATTATTAAAATCATGCCAACCGTGTTTGTAAATAATTTTTTTTTTTTTTTTTTTTTTTTTAATAAAACTGCACGAAATTTTCTAAAAAAAAACCTGAGTGTTAATAATTTCTATTTCTTCATCTGATTGCTCATCATTTTGATGTATGTTGCTCAAATTCAAATCACCCGCCGATGACATATCAGTTGTATTCACTGTAACATTTTCCGTTTCTTTATATGTGGTAGCCTCTGGTATTATTATCGGATTTTCATGAAGTCTTTCCGTGTCTTCAATAATCCACGAAACACTATTAGATCGACTAATTTGTTTCAAAGTTTTTCTTGATACCTACAAATCAAAGTATATTCAGTTCTACATTTTACAATATATAGCACTAACTAGAGAGAAAGATTAAAAAAAAACAACAATTTGAAAGCATGGTTAAGGTAGTTGATTTGAAAAATGAACGAATTTGAAATTTAAAATTAATTAATTATTTACACAAATTTGATTTAAAATTTAATGAAAATTATTCCAAAACTTACAAACAATTAGAAAACACTTCATTATTTAAAGAATGCAGAAAAAACTAATTAATGCAAAAATAATGTAAGAATTTTTTTTTTTCATTTCAATCATGCCTTAAGTAATATTTATTATTTCGATATTAATTTAATGAAAATTAATTATTCAAAATTAAGTTTATTTTACAACTATTTAAAGTATTGAAGTAAAAAATTTACAGCTCGTTTTCAAGAAACTTGAAGGAAAAAATCATCCTATTTTTTTTAAATAAATGTTGTGTGTGAAAATATCATAAATAGTTTTAACTCAGTTAAGTTCAAAGTAAAGCGAAAAATTCATTAACAAAGATTTTAATAACACTTAATTATCCAACACTGTTCGCAAAATGAGAAAGTAAAATAAACAACTAAAATTGTTAACTATAGAACTATTCTTACTTTCTTTTGTACTGCTCGTTTTTTGACTTCAGGTTTATTAACAATTTTTGACCTTTTTTTCGGAATTTCAATGCCTGGACTATGCCTGCGCGGAGTTTTAATTTTTCTTTTATGAACTAAAAAATATAAATATGTAATTAAAATAAAGATTTGAATATTTTTTAGCAATATATAAGAATTTTTGTTATAAAAATTATTCTTGTTATGTATTCTTCATGCTGCCGGTAAACAAATCAAATACAACATACCACCTTCTGTGGGAGTGCTTCGTCGACTTTTGTGGACCCGATCCATTTCCAATTAAACTGCAATATAAATACTCTTTATCAATTTATTACAATTTTAGCTAATTAACAATTAATCTTAAATTAATCAATAATTATTTTTCCATTCATATTAATAAACTAAAAAAATCATTCACATCCACAGTATGTAATGTCTATCGCTACAAGTTTCAAGTCAATTGTTGAGAATATAAAACATTGTACTAAGTTATTGTTGTCTCATTTCCACTTTCAAAATTATTGAAATTTAATATACTTTCCATTATGTACTTTGCTTTTATTGACAAAACGGAATATAGATATGTTGTATATGCAAAAAAAAATCATGATTAAGTTCAATTCCATGTTTCAAACGTTGATATTATAATGCATTACTAATCTCAGTTTTCATGTTATTATTTCTTAGTTTCTTAGAAATTATTTGTTATTAATTGTAGTCAAGACTTGAATACATTTAATATGCATAATTTATCACATCATTGAAAATAATTAAATATAGACAACTGTAACAGTGGAATAAGTTATTGACTTACTGAACTATTGTAATATTTTGTTTACCTTTCTTTGTTGAATTTGCTTTTTTATAGTTGTCGTTAACAGGTATTGTCAGGTTTTTACTGTATAACTTCACTAAATTAACACTTGAAAATCACCAAAAAAATTTTATTGTACGCCTTATACTTCCTTCACATTCACTGATGTCAACAATTAAAGAAAACAAAACAATCAACTTACAACTGCTTCATTATTTGAACAATAACAGCGACACTTTTTGTCAATCAGCCAATTCAAAACTAAAGCAGACTACGTAGTAAACAGTTGCGCGACGCGATTCCGTGATTGGCGCAAATTAATTCGCACGCTCTCTAGTTTGTATTATTTTAGCTGCACAACAAATCAAAATAGTCGCCGATCATAAAACAGTGAAAAAAGTTTTGTAATTCATTAACAGTTTCGTTATCTTGAATACATAAACTGCGTTTTATTAAATTGTATAATTTTAACCAATTGAGCAATGTAATTCAATATTGTGCCAAAATATTTTTTTTGAACCTTGGATTTCTGCAACTGCTAAGTGGTAAGTGTTTACTTTTATTTATATATATACAATTTATTCAACGTGTGTATTTAAACTTTTTTTAAGCAATTTAAAATATAAAGTGACTATGAAGATTTCATGTTTGATTTCAAGTTTTAAAAATTATTTTTAAAATTTATGAATATTTTGTCTTTTATAACAAAATAGCAAATAACTTTTGACTGTTAATTTGAAAAACCTGTAAATTTGATGTTTTTTCAATTTCTCATATATTCTTAGTTTATTCAGATTCCTAAAATCCTTTTTTACTGCATACTTAATACAAATTAGAAATTTAAAAAAAATAAAATGTTTTCAATTTTTTAGCTATAATCTATTGTTTGAGTAACTATTTTTTTCCATACTTATTCATGCAAAATGTTTGCATACACACCTATTTTATAATACACATTTTTTATACAACTATACCATTTTGATATTTAATATAATATGATTAATTTTTTTACTGTAATTATTACAATAAAATTTTTTTTTTGTTATAATTAGCTGAGAGAATAAAGCAAATTTACCGTTTCCTTTAATACATTTTATGAATACGTGAAATTTAGCTTAGATTTTTTCCCTTGTTAAGTAAATTGTTATAAACTTGATTATTAACCAAGAGAAACAAATTCTATATGAAATATTATTATAATTGATAATTATTTTAGTATGCTTGATTATTGATTTCCTAAGTCCGTATAATTTAAGAGTCAGAACGGTTAAATTGTTTTGATTAAAATCAAATAAGTTAATAAAATTTAACCATAATTTTTATTAAAGTCAAAATATATGTTAATAAATTGTATTTATTGGAAAAATTAAACTTTATTACCAAAAGGGTAATTAATTAAGTAATTTTTTGATTTATACGAATGTGTATTGGTTAAGCATGATTAATGCTACAAATTATATTAACGACATTTTCCAATACATTATATTAATTTAAATTAATAAAAAATATATCAATTTTTTCATAATTAATAGAGTATTTTTTCATAATTTATAAGTTTGATTTGTTACAGAATTTTTAATCTCATTCAAAATGGATGAAGAAATGAGTGAACCAAGTACTGAAACATCCGGTTCTGTATCTGCACATTTTGACTCCTCAGTCACGGATGAATCCAACTCGGAGACGTCTGGAAGTATGTACGTTGAACAGGAAGCTGATACAGATTCAAATCAATCTGTTCAAATGGACGCAGGTATCGAACCAGAAGCTGAATATAAACCTTTTTATACATTGCAACCAACTGAACAATTAAATACACCAAGACAATTGATTCGAAATTGGCGACCTATTGATTTTGTATGTACTATTGTAAGTAATACTGTCAGCTCAAAGCAAACATATGAATCTGCATTGAATAACATGAGGATACTTAATGCAGCATATGGAAACGATGTTCTTCCAACCAATAAACCTGCACTTTTGAAAATTCTTGGACGAAATATAGATAATTTGGAGTGCTATGTTTATTGTTCTGAATGTTACACTCCTCTTGGTCTTGGCAAAAAACCTTTCAGAGATTGTATATGTGGACTTTGTGGACCTCAAAAGGGCCCAAGACAGCCTTTAGGCTTTTTTACTCAAGTTAGCATAGAAGCTCAATTAGTGGAACTGTTCAACCGCCCAAATATGGCTGCATCTTTACAATATCCCAATACACGAGTAAAATTGGTTAACAATGCTAGAGAAGATATGTACGACAGTGATATGTATCTTGCATTAAAGAATGGCTTCTTGCAAGATGAAAATAATTACTCTCTTTCCTTATGGCTAGACAGTGTTAATGTTGCGAATTCTTCTAAAGCCCAAGCATTACCCATTCTTTTAGAAATCAATGAACTATCACCACATGGAAGGAAAAGGCACATTATTTTGGGTGGTGTCTGGGTTGGCATTGGCTCTCCAATCACAAATAATATTTTACAACCAGTTGTCAGAGAGTTACAAAGACTTTACAATGTTGGAATAACTTGGACGCCAAAAGAAGGAGGTGAACAACGTACAAGTAAATTTGTTGTATCCACTCTGATTTGTGACTCTAACGAAAAATATGAAATATTAAATATGACACGTTTCAACGGGAATTATGGATGTACCTTCTGTTCAGTAAATGGTGAAATATTAAACACACAACTATATTATCCATCAAATTTAGAAGCTGATATACGTACACACCAACAGATTTATAATGACATGACTAGAGCTAATGAAACTGGTGTGTATGTGAGAGGAGTCCAAGGTTTATCAGCTATGGCAGTTGTACCAGGATTTAACTTAGCATCAGGTGTAATAGTCGAGTGTTTTCACAATATTTATGAAGGTGTTGTATTAAGATTTACACGTTTATTACTGAATGAGCCGGGAAATGCATGGTATATAGGAGATCCATACAACAAAGCAATCATCAATGAACGAATAAGAGACATAATAACTCCTACTAGAATTTCTCGTCGACCACGTACCATTGATCAACTTGCATTCTGGAAAGGAACAGAATTAAGGAATTGGCTACTATTTTATGCTCCAGTTGTTTTGCATGGAATTTTGCCTGCAAATGGTCATGAAATTCTTACTAAGTTATCACAGGCAGTGTTTTTAATAAACAGAACTTCGATTCCAAATGCTGATTTAGAAACTGCTCAAACGTTATTAAGGCAGTTTACTACGGGATACGAAGCAAACTTTGGATTGGAGAACATGGTTTACAATATTCATTTGTTGTTACAACATGTTATAACTACCATAAGAAATTGGGGACCTATGTGGGTTCATACAGGAGCGCACTATGAAGCTTGGAACAAACATATGGTTGACAATATCACCAGTCCAAATGATCGAGGTTCTCAAATTGTTCATCGCTTTTTGCTTTTAAAATTTCTTGAAGATTTATTGCTTAACGAAACTATTCACCCAAATGCTCGAGAAGTGATGCTGGAAAATGTACGAAAGTCCCGTTGGTACGAAACTCCAGAAGTTAGTACAGGTCGTTCGTTTGCAGGACTTATAGCAATTGGAGAATCATTTTTTGTTCCTAATGAACTTCAGATGCTACAAGATGCTGGATTTCAAGTGGCTCCACAAACAAGATATACCAATTACAATTCAGCGTTAATACACGGAGTAAGATTCAAAGCATTTGATTTGAAACTGCGAGGATACTGCGATTATTTTGTGTACTCAACGTCTGGTTTTTTTATTTGTCAAAAAATAATTTTATTCGAAGATGTTCAAGGAGAAACCATGTCGGGAATTATTGGCAAAAAATTGGAAACCCAGAATCCTGTTTTTGGTACAACATATATTCAACCATTTAATATAATTGAAGAACTACAATTCATTCCATACATAAACGTTATTTCACAAGCAATTTCAATGAAGTGGCAAGAAGAGCAAGAAGTCATCATACCTTTACCCAATTGCTGGGAGACTGACTGAATACTTTGATAACAAATTGTAATTTAATGAAGAATCTGACAAACATAATGTTTGCACAAAAGAAATATAATCTATATAAATCTATATTAATTAATAAATAAATCGATATTAATTATAATGTTAAACAATTATTTATTTCCCAATAAATTTCTTAATTTCTATAATCACAAATTTAATTATAAAATATTAAAACCAAAATCAATCATTACTATTGAGTTTTTAAAAGCCAAAATTGTATTTGAATTAAAATACAGTTTAATAAAATGAAAATCAAAATTGAATTTTGAATTTTTTATTTTAGTGAAAAAAATCAAAATTCAAAATTCTAAAATAAAAAAAATTCAAAAATACATAAATTCTTAATTTAAAATTCAAATATTAAATATACAAAAAACAAAATTTACAATTCAAAAATCATAATTCTAATTTTTAAAATACAAAAAATAAAAATTCTAGAATACAAAAATTAAGAATTCCAAATTTAAAATTCTAAAATCTAGAATAGTTTGGAATTCAATATTCTAATACAAAAAAATTACAATTAAAAAAAAAAATAAAAATTAAAAATGTACATGGAAAAAATTAAAAAAAAATTTTGATAATTCCAAAATTCAAATTTTGAAAATCAAAATTCGAAAATCAAAATTCTAAAATACAAAAATTCAAAAGATTTTTAAATTTGAATTTATATATTTTTGTTTTTCAAAATTTGTAATGTAGGTTCATCTATTTTTCTATTTTACAAATACCAATTCTGGAAATTTAAGAGGTTTCATTTTTTATATATTATAAATAGTCAATTTTAACTGCTTTCATTTACAAAATCATAAAATTTTCATTAAATTCGCCTGTATCATACAAATTTAATGCTGAATATTTTCCGACCGAAATCCGACCAAAGTCCGACCAAAATCCGACCGTTTTTGGTCGGATTTCGGTCGGAAATATTCCGCTAGGGTAGTTGTAGGGAAACGTTATGAAACGATGGCAACAGTATATTCTGTTTCAACTTTGGTGACACTGATTTAAGTACGATTTAAATTCAAAATATTTTAGAACATTCATTAAGTAAAATTTAATTAAATTATTTTTTTTATTTCGAATCATACTAATTACTCACACTAATTATTTTTTAATTAACCAATTTATAGTTACATTTAAATACCTATAAATTATACTCCCAAAGTAGAAGAAAAATCGAAAAATTACAAATTTAAATTAAAACAATTGACTGTTTAATGTGAAATGTAATTAGAAATATTTATTAATCAGTCAAAAAAATAATACATTTTATAAGGAAAAAACTTCCTAATTTTGTAATAGCGATACATATAGGATGAGTTTTCATATCCTTTGGGCATTTTTATTAAAATTTTATTACATAAAAATTTTATGGATTTTTATATTTGTAATTTTGTTCGTCACATCATTTCTACTCACAACGGTAATTATTTATACATTTTATTGAAATTTTGTTTCAGTGTATAGCTAAAAATGTAAATTATTTATGATAATTTTTATATTTCAGTTTGGAAATAACAAAAAGGAGCTAGAAACAGAAGTAAGTTTTAAATTCTCAACAAATACAAATTCAATAAACGATTTTATATTATTACATTTTGATTTTTATTTAGTTGTTTCCAGAAGAAGACGATGAAAAAAAAAGAGCAAACGTAATTAAAATATTTTTGTTATATGATTTGCTATGAATTGTATGTAATTAAAAATCTACATATATATATTTCCAGTCTTCAGAAAACCTGGAGCAAGAATTTTCAAAAATGGAAGAAAATTTGAATCAAAATGAAAAACTGGTAATTTGTAAATTACAATTACATATATTGCAGGCTTACAATAAACTATCATATAGACTATTTTATATTTAAATATATTTTATGAATAATAATTTATTTATTTCTCTAATTCTTATAAATAGCTAAAAACTACAATAAATAAAATGAACGAGACAGAAGAAATGATTCAATCTGTAGAAAATCAAAGCAGGCAAATGCATGATCAACACAAAACTTTTGTCTTTGGAATGAAATCAGAACTATTGAACACAGAAAAAGAAGTGAGTCAAAATAACATAATATAATAATTAATTAAAATAAATAAAGTTATTTAAATATATTCATTGCAATTTTTTCAGATCAAAAAATTGCATTCTGACATACAAAATTTAGCAGAGAGACGTAAAGCAATAAAATTAAATTTACAAATGGTATTTAAGAATAGAAATTAATTTAATAATATACATATAGAAATAAAAATAAAATATCTAAATAATTAAGTTTACTTGTTTTTAAATTTTTTAGCACCAGCAAAAGTGCCAAGAAATTGTTCAAAATTGTCAAAGTAATTTTGGTTTTTCAAATCTATTAAATTAATATTGACTCCAAATTTCAAATGCACAATTTTCATATTTAATTTTTAGGTCTAAATGAATAAAATAAGTTAACTAAAAATTATTTTAAACTACTTTTGTATCTTTTGATAAAAACTATATAAATTTTGTGTATACAAATTTTCTGGTTTCATTGAAAACATTTTTCGGTGTGTATATATATAATATATTTAATTTTCAATTCAGTAATTTAAGGTGGTAAAAATTACATGTCGCCGAGTACAACAAATATATGTATATTACAAATATATATAATTATTACATATTCGATCGCGTTTGTAAATGACAAACTAAGTTGTCTGTGGATGATTTTTGAAAACAGTTTACTAGAGTCGTACATTTGATAATTGTAATTGAGCATTATTTTATACATTTAATTAATTCAACACGTCATAAAACAAATCACTACAAAATTTAACACAATATCTCGCAGGATTCAAATGTATATATATATATATAGTACCTTACACAATTTTAAAACATTTAGTATATAATATTTTGTTATTCGCCAAAAATTATATCAAACAGTTTTTAACAGTATATAAAAATTTGTTTTGTAAATCAATAATTCAAGGAAACTTTTGCAATAATTTTGTAGAAACTTTTACATAATCGAGTACTCATTTTATAATGTATAATAACAGTGTCCCTATTTCATCATTTCGATTGTACTCAAAGACGAAAAATGCAAATTTGATTTTTTTTCGTAATTTTTTTATGGTGAATTACAATTCGGTGTGATGAGTTGGGAACTTTTTTAAAACAGCATGATAAAGATTGTAAAAGGCGTAAAAGCTGACACTCAGAATAACTATCAATGCAGAGCCAAAAATCCACGACAAAAAGTTGCCATCGATGAAGTCAGAAGTTTCTCGGCGCTTTTTGCGATTAGCCAAGTCGCCCAGGGTGCTGCCTTGACGTTCTTCCATCAGCTTTTTCATGTTTGCTAATTTTTCACGCAATTCGTCGACGGACTCTGCCATGTCGTCGATGGACTCAGACCCATTCATTTCTCCAAGAAGTGCTGACGAAAAACAAAAAAAAAAATTTTCATCATCCATAAAGAAAAATAAAAAATAATAAATTCGAAATAAAAAGTTGGACTAAAGTATAAATAATAAGTATTTGATTATTTTTTATCAATATTTTGGACCCAAGCTAATAAAATACAGACATTTTCTGGAATGATTTATATTTTTGTAAATAAACTTGATTTTGAAAATGAAAAATTATAAAAAATGATAATGATGAAAAAAATACCTGCAGCGTCTGTGTGAATTTTTGATTCTATGTGTGCGTCCATGTCAAAATTTTTTTTTCTATCTCCCATTTGTGGTGTTTCACCGATCAACTTCTTGGATTTTGTGAGAGTATTGATCAAACCGCCGCAGCATCTGTGCTACTCAGATTAAATGCGCAGTCTCGAATTTTCGTAACAATTATAATAACGTCCCCTCCCTGTGTAACATGAATCCATCATTAAAAGAGGATTTATTTATTTATTTATTTTAATTTATTAATATTTGTTGTTAAAAATTAAACATTACAAATAAAATAAAAAAAAGTTTTTTTCCTCAATTTCAACTTTATTTAATTAGCAAAAAATTGTTGTAAAACAATTTTACTGATTTTTGTGTATTAAATTAATTTTATTAAATTAAATTATTAAAAAAATTTTACACTCGAGTGTGAAATTTTAGTTTAAAATTCGCGCGTTTGAATTCCGCAATATGGCGGCAGGTTCACAAAATTCATGCGTGTTTTCAGTGTTGTGCGTGCACTAACTAGGGATGGGCGATTATTCGGAAACAATCGATTTTCAGCTAATCGATTAATCAAACTCTTTAGAAAAATCGTATGTGATTATTTAACGAAGATAATTGATTTATTCGATTAATGCCGATTATTTTTATTATTTTAAAATTAGTTTTAAACATAAATTTTTTTAAAAAATAGTACATTTGTTTTAAGAATTGTTAAATAGCACATAATTTATAATAATAAATGAAAGATTTTTAATTTAAAAATTATAATTTGCTCATTTTATTAAAAATTTAGAACAAAAGCACATTGTTTGGTAATTTTAATAAATTTAACTAACTGTTTTTTAGAATAATTTAATTGTAAATCTAAATTTTAAATTGATAACGAAAATACAAATTAAAAATATATTTTCATAAATCTTTGGTTAATCTTTGAGAAATGAAATAAATATTTTATTTGTTATTAAATTAATTCTAGGCTTAAGCTTAAATCTAATCGTAGACAACTTTAATGTAAAGATACCACTAATTTGTGAATAATATTCAGATGATTTAATCTGGGTAATAAGCTACTATTAATTTACATAATAGGATTAATGTTTATTTTTTAATTTTTCATTTTTAACATAAAATGATATGTGTCTTTCAGTTTACATAAAGTGACTACAAAAAGACATTAAATTAACGTTTTTTTAAATATAATTTTTCATAGAATAATATATATATTTTTCATATTAAAAAAACTGCATTTTATACAAAAAAATTTCAATCGAAAAGTCGTGTCCGAATAATAGATTTAAAAATTAATCGGAACGAAGAAAATCGAATAAAATTAATCGATTGTTTGACTGAAATAATCGATTACTGTTAATCGAAATTGAAATCGCCCATCCCTAGCACTAACGCACAACTCCAGCAAAAGTTTCTTTTCCATAATAAAAACTCGAAAGAAAATGAAGTGATTTAATTTAAACAAATTTGCGTAAATTTGTTTTGTGTGTGTTGTTTTTGTGAACAAGTATTTTCAGTTTGGCTTGTAAATATTTGTCGAAACAACACACAAAACGTGCTGTTACGTAGGCTCAAACAGTGTTCTTTTTTCACCATAATTTTGTAATCAATTTTAACTATAGACACGTTGCAGTTTGATTTTGTCAGAAATTCAGGATTTTTACTTGAATTAGATATAGACACAAAACTGCAGACACATGTATATATTTTAAAGAGAGAGCAAAAAAAATCTAAATCGGAGCAACTATAATACGTTGTGGTCTAGATTGAAATCATTAACAATAAAAATATATGTAAGTAACTGAAAAATTAATCAAATTTTTATAACTTTTTTTAAGGTTATATTTAGTCTTCAAAAATACTCCAATTTGTTTTGTTTTCTATTTTGACAATTCTCATTTTACTTTTCTTATATAATCTTATTTGTAACAAATATTTATTGTTTTCATGATTTTTTAAACTCTGAAATAACAAATGTTTATTTTTACTGAAATAGATTTTTAGGTTAGGAATGTTGTGGGTGGCTTGGCAAATAAAAACTTCTCAGCATTCAGTTGTTTATATTGACTTTAAAAAAACTTTTATTATGTATACACATTACATGTTTATATAGATAAATAATTAATTGAACAAATTTTTATTTTTTTTAAGACTAAAAATGGAATCAACGTCCAAAAGCTCGTCAGCCTCGGGCAACGCCGCCTCAAGCGGTGCTAATAGTGGCAACAATTCGTCGTCCGGCGACAACAATGACGTTTACGAATTCAAAAGCACAAAAGACACGTCAAGTTCGAACTCACCGCCGACTCCCGGTTCCGAGAAGGACAAGGACAACTCGAAGTCTTCCAGTAGCCAAAATCAAGGGTCTTCGGCCGCCGCGGCTGGCTTGAGTGTGAGCAATCCCTCGGACACAACTGGAGCCGAGGACTTGGCGACCGCGTCGCCCAGCACAAAGCGACCCTTTGAAACAGACCCCGAGGACCCAGACGACGAGAGTCGAAAGAAAAAACGCAAAGACAGTGACAATTCGAAGGAAAGTGCAAAAGGTGCGGCATCCGGGCGCCAGAGTACCGGAAGAAACGCAGCTGGGGCTGGTGACAAAGTAAAAAACTAATTTACGTTTACATCATTTTTTCAAACAAAAACTGTTAAAACTCTAAAAATAAAATAATATTGTTTACTATTTTAAGGAGACATGCAACCAAAAAATTACGAAAAATTGAAAACAAAATTATTACATATTTTGAAAGTTTAAAGTGTCTTGTTTCGCGTAGTGAATTTCTTATTTCATTATACTCATTAAAAAACAGTGAAAAAATGAATTTTTCAAGAAGCGTCAACAACGCTTAAATATGTAAATTGAACTTAAAACACGTTTTTCTCAAGTTTTTATTTTCCATGTTTTCTAGTTTTCAAGTTTTCAAAAACTAGTACCAAAGTTCTTGACAGATTCACTTCTTGTTAATTTTAAAATATTCCTAAGAATGTAAACAACTTGCATTGATCAAAATCTTGATAAGTTGTTTTTAAAAATTTTTATTAACATTGTACTGACAAAAAGCTTAATTTGATGCTATTTTTCTGCTGTCTGTATGCGTTTTTTTAGTAATATTAATATAACTTTTTTAATTTACACGATATCAAAATTTAAATCAATGCAATTTGTTGTTTACATCATAAAGAATAATTAAAACAAAACAAGCAAATCGATCGTGTAGTTTGGTACATATTCTCCTTAAAAATTAGCAATTATTTTAATAGTTATTAACAATTTAATAATATATTAATAAGTTTTTCCATTTTTTTTACTAGAAATCTTTAATATATAACGCAAAACGGAATATTATACAAAAATTTTTATCAAAATCGGATAACATTTGTCGATTTTAGTAATTTTGGTTGCATATTCCCTTAAGATAATATATGACTCGGACTGTCTGTCTCTCTCACACAAAAACAGTTTGTATGTAATATTTTTGTTAATTTTAAAAAATTTTGTAAAAGCGCACGATTGTTTATCAAAAAAAAACATGTTTCAAAGGAATTCATTGTAGGTTGTGTGAACTAGCGTAACTTTTGAAAACTGTAAATGTCGGTAAATTGATTGCAGTTTCCAAAAATTATACTTGTTCACATAACCTACAAAGAATTCCTTCTCGCAAAATCTTCGAAACATTGTTTTTTTATTAAACAATCGTGCGTTTTTACAATTTTTTTTTAAAATTAACAAAAATATTACATACAAACTATTTTTGTGTGAGAGAGACAGACAATCCAAGTCATATCACCTTAAGGGTGATATGTCAATCGTTTCATGCTATCTTTCTCACTCTTATGTAAACTCCAATAGCTCTGTCTCTCTCGCACTTATTAGATTCAAATCGACTGATATATCACCTTAAGTACAATAACTTAAAAAAATTGTATTTATTTATTTAATAGTTAGATAGGACAAAAACAGCAATGCGATGTTTTCTTAATTAAATTGAGATTGTTTTGGTTTACAAGTATAAACAAGGAATTTTGTTTTGAATTTTAATTTTGATGAATGTTTGGCCAGTGTACGAAGTCGGGCAAGCAGAGCAACAGTTCTGCGTCGGCGAAAAACAGCCAGGCCTCGAGTTCCCTGGCGGCCGACCGAAAAAGTCCGAGCTCGTCGACGGCCAGCAGTCCGAAGCCCAGCAGCGGCACCACGTCCGCGTCCGCTGCGAAGGCGTCCACCGCCGCGACCATGACCGACTCCGACAACGAGGACGATCGCTCCAAGAACTTGGACTCGTCGCTGGCGCCGAAGGTGCCACCACTGAAGATCGTCATCCCGCCGTGCTCGACCTCGGAACAGGAACAGGGAAATCGGAATGGCAAAAATGCGCTGAACAGGGGTCATCAGCTGCCATACGTTGTTGCCAGTTCAAACAGCAACGACTCGTCGGACAAGGACCAAACGCAGGGCACTAGTGGCACCACCAGCCCCACGGATGCCACGAACAGTTCCAAGACTGAGGACAAAAAGGACTCTGCCAATGAGGAACGAACGATGCACCATCAGCGAGTTTTACGCAGTTCCCATAGGTTACATTTTTCCGAAACAATATATTTTTGTTTTTCTTAAAATAGAGAGTGAGTTAAAATTTGAGAATATGGGACATTGCCTAATCATTCAATTTTTAATCGAAAATGCACATGGATTCTCAAAAAAAATCTCTGATTTAAAAAAAATTTATAGAATATTTGTTTTGAAATTAACAAGTTTTCTAACGTATTTTAAGCAGTTTTTCATTATTTTTTGAACGATAAATCGATCTGGTCTATATGTTTATTATTTCTTACTTCCAGAACAATAATGTGAACGTGGATTTAAACTCTAAAAGCCACGATAAATCGACTTTTTGTAACAACTCAAAATACCTCTATTATGTCACATTTTCTGATGTTCGATTCCCTCCATTATAGTGTATATTTCAAAGTTGTAACACGGCCTTTCTGTTTATTTTGTCATTAGATGATCTTAGGGTCATTAGACTTTTGAAATCAGTGAAAAATTGAACAAATATTATTTTTATTTTATTCATATTAAAATAATTTAAAATTATTTTTTCCATCAGAAAATAATTATTTTGGATGAAAAAATTGCATTTTTATTAGCAACATATTTCTGGCAACTTCTCTACGTGTCAACTAATTAATTTAACTCTCTATTATAAGCTGTATATTATAAAAAGTTTTATTTTTACTAATTTTTTTTTTTTTACTTATTTTTAGATCCGGTAATGGCGGAAATGGTTCTGTAAATTCAAAAGACACGTCTTCCACGAGCTCGGCAAACGCGAGCTTCTCGAACGCCTCGCCGCTGCCGTCCGCGACGACAGACCGCTCGAACAACTCGTCGCCGCAGCAGCTGCGCCACAACTCGCCCGCTCCAGAGTCCTCTTATGAGGGTGGCGCCAAGTCCACAGCCGATGGCTCGGCCAGCTGTTCCGGCTCCAAGCTCGGCTCGTCTCTGGACAAATCGGAGAAAAATTCCGACAGCAGGAATGACAAAAAGGACGCAAACGACAACGCAGAGGGCACTTCATCCAACAATTCCGCTTCGAGTTCGACGGCCACGACGTCCGCGTCGAATGTGCAGTTGCACCCGAGGAAAAGGAAAATGAAACCCAGCAAAGAGGCCCAGCAGGCTGCTGCATCGGCTGCCGCTAATGACACAGCGGAATCCAGCAGCAGTGGACCCGAAATTCATCCTCATGATCAGCCAATCACAAATTGTGTTCAGCTGTTTTTAAATATTAGAAAACAGGTCACTACAAAAATTATCATTCTTTTTTTAGGGACTCAGATAATGTCGACTCTATTTAAAAAAACACTTAGAAGATTGACAAAATAAATTGTTGTTCAAAAACCTAAGGCTATGCTGTGTTAAGCATCTTTTTACCAAATTTTAATGCAAAATAATGAAAAGTAACTGACACTAGTGCCACTTTTAGTAAAATAAGATTTTATACAAATAATTAAAGTACGCATGTGTAAAAATATGTTTAAAAATACATAGCGTTAGCTTTTCGAACGAAAAATTAATTTTCCAGAAATATGGTCATTCTGAATTTGGATCTACGGGTGGAAAAGAATCCACTGTCTTGGCACAAAGTCTATGTATTTTGGCTTACAACAAATTTCCAAACTTTTAGGTGCATTTTTTAATGGAGTCGAAAATATCATTTGGGTTCGCTTTTAATTTTGTAGTTAAATTTATTATTATTATTTATTTTGTTAATTGCAGATTGATCGACGTAGAAAAGGTTTATTTTTGGTGCAGCCAAAACCACCGCAGGGTTTCAAGGATTACCTGATGAACCGTTGCACATATGTATTAGCTGGAAACGCGAAGGAGCCAATCATAAATCCTCCCGTGGGGCTGGCCGATGGAATGAAAGAAACTTACATTGATCAGGAAAAACAGCGACACCGTTTGAGGATGCAACACGTCGTGGAAAAAGAAAAGCTGGTGCTCTCAGTGGAGCAAGAAATTTTGCGAGTACATTCGCGAGCGGCTCGAGCTTTGGCAAATCAATCGTTGCCGTTTTCTGCGTGCACCATACTCAAAGATGAGGAGGTTTACAATGTCATCACTCCCGAACAGGAGGAGAAGGACCGTAATGCACGAAGCAGATACAACGGACGATTGTTTTTGAGTTGGCTTCAAGATGTCGACGACAAGTGGGAAAAAATCAAAGTAATTTTAATTATTACAAAATTAAATCAAACATTTGATTTCATAAACTTAATTTTAAAAACTCAATATTAAATACTTAATTTCAAGAATTAAATATTAAAAACTAAAATTTAATAATTTAATATTAACATTTTAATTATTTGTAAGATTATATCGTAAAGTAAATTCTGGTAATATTATAATTTTGGAAATTTTTTTACATTTTTAATTTTTAATTTTTTTGAGTTAGGCACAAATAGTGTCACTCATTTATTTTTATTTTCATCTTAACTTAATTTTTAATTAAACCCTTTTTTTAAAAAAATTATGATGTTTCGAATCCTCTTTTCCCCTTTTTCTTTTTAATTAAATTTTTAATAATTATAATTACTGACGCAGTTAAGTGGCCAAAGTTTATAACATCTAAACAACATAAATTCAAACAAGCGTCGATTAGGGGAAAAAATTAAAAAATTAAATTTAAAAACTAAGACGTTAAAACTTGATTTTAAAAACTTAATTTTAAAAACTCAATACTAAAAACTAAAGCTTAAAATCTCAACTTTAAAATGCTAATATTGACAAGCTTATTTTAAAAATATAAGTTTAATCTAAATTGAATTTTTTTAGGAAGCGATGCTGTTGCGACATCACAAAGAAGCCGAGGCATTGCACGCCGTGCAGCGAATGGACTGGGAATGGAAGCTCAAGGAGGTGGGCCTCTGCGAATTCAAGGCCACGCCACAAATAGATGACGTTTATGTGCCGAAAGTTCACGTTTCTGATGACTTCGACCTTCTGCCTGCCTAATTTCGCTACACTTTATTAGAAGAAAATATTAACGAGCGTTTTTTCAGATAAAACAAAGAACAGATTGTTGGATTGTAACGTTTCGGTGTTCATAATTTGAAAATTGTACCAGTATTTGAGCCGCTATTATTGTTTGATATATTAAATTTATATATACACACACACAACAATCTAATGTTAACGTTTTCATGTATGATAATTCAACAGTCAAGTCAACTTTTTCGATTCCTGTCGCAGAATCGAATTTACTTGTACGTGCTGTGATGTTATATTTAAAAGAAAAAAAGTAATTTAACAATTACTTTAGAGAATCACGAAGGCTGCATTTTTAATTCCTATGCCGATAACACGACTGCTCTTGACCTATATATGTATAGGCATTTATTTTTATTTTCATTAACTGATTTTAAATTATTGTAATGATCTTTGGAATAGTTCAATTATTCCAAACTATGTAAATGTAAAACGTTCGTATTAATAAAAAAAAGGTGAAAAATATTTATACTGTAGTTTGAATTATTTTTGTTCTTTTAAGAATAGATTTGGATCTAATTACAAGAAAAATACTTTTGTAATAATAAAATTTTACTGATCTATTTAACAAGTATCTGTACAAATTCAACGTTAATTTTTTTGTTTCAGTCGCGCTTTGGGTGCTTCACTTTGGCTGTCGCTGTCGTCAGTAATTTCGCTGAATTTAAAATCTATCGGCTGATCGTAAGCAAGAAGTCGTAAATAATGTTCTGGTTCACTGAAGGAAGAGCTGTCAAAGAAAAGTGGCATTCCTTTGACTTTTATTGTTGTGAACATTCGAGGATTATCAAGTCGTGTTACATCTTCCAATCTAAATTCGATCTGAAAATTGAATAAAATAAAAATGTATAATAATGATTTTGTAAAAAGTAATTTATCTTACAATAATAATATATAAATTATTTAAAATATAAAATTTTAAAAAATATTTTTTTTAAATTAAATTATGAACAGTTGAATATTATTTGTATATTTAAATAGTTTGTTTAATACAAAAAAAACAAACTTTTTGTGGCATGCACAATATCGTGCTCGTCAACGCAGTGTATTTATCCTCGTCAGCATCGTATTCGATTTTCAAAACATATCTCTTCGTAAAATGATGTATTATAAAGGGCGTTGACAAAGAATACAGTGCAATTCCAGCCAGAAAAAATTTAGTCACACTTGTATCGTGTCCTTCCGAAAAATAAACCAGCGGCCAGCCAAAAACACCAATCGCCGAGGTGATCAGTGAAAATACTTTTATCGACTTCACTTGAGATCCTAAAAATCCTTGATAAATCACAGTCGGCGTGATTTTTTCAGCTGGCTCAACTTTTTGCGTCGTGATACTCCTCGTCAACAAATGTGAGCATGTCAACTGAAAAACAACAAACTTTTAATATACCAAAAAAAACTTGTAAATTTAACATTTATATTTCTGGATGTTTACAAAACTCAAAAAAATAATTATTTTACAACAACAACACTTTTCATTCATAAAATTATAGAAAAAAAAACATTAATAAAAATTTTCTAACCTGTGTTCTGCCATAGTCAAATTTAATTTTACTCAAAACCGAGTTTGATTTTGAAAAGCACCTTTTGCTCTGTGCTGAAAAGCACACTTTTAACAAGGTGCTCATTGTTTTTTGTTAACTACTTTTTTTCTTCCCTTTTTAAATCAGTTGCAGGTGATACACATGTATACAAACTCACACAGGACAACGTCAATTACAAAATGACGTCACGTGATCTACATCTGATAAAATAGCAAACCTTTTTTAGCAGCTGCACCCGGCAGATGTCGTGTGCTCGTTAGAAAGAGACGACGACAGTTTAAAATCAAGTGTGAGAATAGAAACGCACTGCTCTCGTTGGAAGGAGAAATAACATAATTGAGTAATGTGTCGAGGATTGTTTTCTCAAGCGTCTACCGATCATTTTATTTAATATCCGCTCATGATTTTGCGGACTCAAACAAAATCAGCAGTTAACTCGTTAGGCAACGGTGAGTGCGGTCCCTTTTTTTCTGCCTTTGAAAAAAACGAAAATAAAAAATCATCACTCCTTTTGACCGCGAAAATTATAATAAAAAAGTCTGTCCCAGAAAATTGTTGTCTACTTTTGCGAAAGAAAACACAAACTTTGTGTTTTTTTATAGCTTTTCAGTGCAATGTTTTCGACTTGATTCACCTTGGAAATAGCTGTCAAATGTGTGTGCAGTTTGACCAAACAAGTGTGCGAATAATGGAGCAGTGATGTTTTTTTTATTATAACCTAAAAATTGTGTTCTATTGATTGTAAAAGTTTATCTCTTTTTTGTACTGTTTATGTTTATATTTAGATTATGTAATGTTTTGGCATTTAATTGTTGATTTAATTTGCATTGACATAATAAGTCAAAATTTAACGAAAAACGAATGTCGGAATCAATTATTTATCAACTTTATAAATTAATTATTTGTAGTGTAAGTGCTCATACTTGAAAAGAATTTCTTTTTTTTTGTCTCACAAATTTTTGTCCAACAAAAAGCTTATTTTATTATTCATAGAAAGTTAGAATTAAAAAAATGTATATAATTTAAATCATTTATCTGGGCTCTTAATTTAGATAAAAGTTGTATCTTTTTTTCAAAAAACAACAAAATAATTATGCTAATCAAAACTATTGAACTGATGAGAAAATCGTGTTTTCGTATAATTAAGTGAAAAATAAATTTAGAGATAAGAATGATTTAGTATTTTTTTGTTTTGATATTTTATAATTTATGACTTATGTAAATTTTTTTTATTTGTAGCGACTTCTGAGATAAAAAAATAATTTGCATGCGGATGAGATGCGTCTATCAAACAGTTTAAATACATGGCTGAGATGCATTACACTTCTATGCCCCGAGACATTTCCAATGATTCAGTCTCGAATTCACGAATCGCAGATGTAAGTCGCTTGAAAATAGTTTTTTTTTTTCAATTGTTCCATGGAAATGATATATGTAAACTCATTTCTTTTGTATCAGAAGCGTTAATCTTTCGGGAAAATATCTTTTTATAAATGTACAATTGAATTTATTTTTACGGGTAGAAAATCCAGTCAAATTATGAATAAACAATTATATTAATAAGTCACTTGAAAATCATTTTTTTCCAATTTTAATGAAGTTTGATTTTTTTTTTTTTTAATAATATTGTTTGTCAAAAGTTTTCAGTTTTAATTGTAAAATTTACTTTACATTTAAAGTTTATTTAAGTGGTAGTTAATTTAAAAAAAAACTACTTTTGTATAATTTGTTTTAGAAAAATTGTAAGTAATTTTGATATTTTTTTAGTACAACTCATTGGATTACGCCAACAAGATATTTATAAATGAATCTCACTCGTTAAATGGTTCTCTTTTAAACGAAGACAATGTTAATTCTGATGACAAAATTTACAAAGAATGGAAGGACTACAAAGACAAATGTAAAGCTTACAGAAAATACTCAGAATTGATACCACCTGGAAGCCAAAATGCGTACGATCATTTGAGGTACAAAAAAAGTATTTTGTTTCAAAATTATATGCTTACATTTAATTAAAAACTAAAAACTTATATTACAAATTTTGTTATTAATATTTGAATGCAATGTATGAAATAAATGATCTTGTTAAAAGAACAGTTAACTGTAATTAAGTCCTGTGAATTAGTACACACATTAGTTTTCCACGATGGCCATTGTATTCCTCTGTTTATCTTCTGAATCAAGCCACGCAATTCATTAATAAATGCCCTACTTTCGCTAATAAAGACAAATTGGCCAATGTTTTTCCTTTTTTAGTTAATTATAATTCAATACCAATTAATTTTCAGCAACAGTGTATCGTGCAAGTCAAATTCGCTCCCAGGACGATGCAATAATGGGTCTCCTGTGCCCCAAGTCCAGGTCGCAACAAATATCCAGGCCGAAGACTTAGCGACTCAGCTGACTTTGTTAGATGCAACGGTTTTCAAGTCAATACAACCTGGGGAACTCTCAAGTTGCTCGTGGAACAAAAAGAACAAATTAATTGTGGCGCCACATGTTGTCAGTTTTACCAGAAGATTCAATCATGTCAGTTTTTTTTAATTATTTATCTAATTATTTTAAAATAAAATTACAATTAGGTTTTATTATTATTTTTATTTTTATATTCTAGGTAAGTTACTGGACAGTTCAGGAAATTTTAAACGGTCCAACACCAAAACAAAGAGCCGAAATTTTATCGCATTTTATACGTGTCGCCAAAAAGCTTTATGATTTAAATAATTTACACTCACTGTTTGCGATAATATGTGGTTTGCAAAGTGCTTCTATATACAGGTGATTAAACTTTATTTTAAACACATTTATTTATATATTAAAGTTATGTAATGTATTTACTTTTTTTAATTTAAATTGTTTCAATTTCAGATTAAAAAAAACCTGGGCCTGTATTTCGAAAAAAGACAAAAGTACTTTTGATAAGCTTGCTGAAATTTTCAGTGAGATTAACAACTGGATGAATCTCAGATGTCACATGGATGCAATTAAGTTGCCTTGCATTCCTTATCTGGGTCTGTTTTTAACTGACTTGGTGTATATTGATATGGCCCATCCTGTGTCCAAGGTATTTTTTCTCCCCACTTTGAATTATAATTTTTTTTTAATTTCAAAAATAAATTAGCATACATTTGTCAAATGCAAAAAATATAACTTTTTCTACTTGTAAATTATATTTTTCAATTTATATTATTTTGATTTTTCAGAATGGCGATAATACACAGAGAACTTTGAAGATGAACACAGTTTTAACACGAGTTACTATACTGCAAAGTAGTGATTATTCTATTGTCACACCTTTACCTGAAGTTCAAAGATATTTAAACAATGTTCGGTACATTGAAGAATTGCAGAAATTTTTGGAGGATGATAATTTTAAGTAAGCTTTATTTTATTTATATGGTTTTTTTAACACTAGAAATACCAAGGAAACAAATTTGCTTCATTTTGAAATTAAAGTTTTTAGTTTCAATGGATTTACTTGAAATCTTATGACAATTATTTCGTTGAAGATTTTGTACTTTTTGCCAATTTTGAAGTAACAAAATTTACTTGTTTCAAAATTATAAAACCGTTCACTTAACCGTAAATTAAGTTTATTTATTAAACACATTATTACAAACTCACTTTAAGGGGCCGTTCAAAAACTACATATGATTTGAAGTTGGGTGTGTGTGTGTGTGTGTGTTTTAGTATTTCTAGGAGGTACAGATTTTCTAGTGCTAAATGATAAAATATGAATTAATTAAATATTTTTGTAGATTATCAATGAAACTTGAACCAAATTCTCCGGTGCCATCATCTAGTAGCAGTAAAGAGTCTATCGGTGATATTGTGATTGGTGTCGCTGCATTGTCCCTGTCTCCAGCACGAGGCTGTCCCGGATCTCTGCGTCTTCACGCATCTTCCGCAGCTAATAAATTTGTGCCTGGTCATCGTAAATGTAGAAGTCTTGGAACAAAGTAAATATTAAAATATTTATATTAACAATTCTCAGGATTGATTTTATCTAATATTTGTTTATATCAAAATAAAATGATTTTTTTTCGTATTACTAACAACAAATTTTGATTGAACAATTTTATTATTACAAAAGTAGTGTGTTACTAAAATTTTGTCAGATTTCGTAGCACAAGCCTCCCACGAAACTTCCATAAACAAGGAGGGAAGTGTGGACTTCACGTAACGCCATCTGGGTGAGTCCCAGATTCGCGATAGGTTCTTTTGCAGAAAAAAAGAAGAGAGTTGTCATCAGTTTTAAAATTAAATACACTTGAACCTCGATTTAATGGCACTCGATTTAGTGGCATCAACTCCCTCCACCTGTTCACGCGCGCCGTCATCTGACGTAAGAGGGGCACTGCGGCAGGCCCGTATCTCAAGTATGGCGACAAGTTGAATCACGTTGGTTTGTTTACGTT
>JABFPM010000773.1:0-25064 GCA_022817325.1 Idris sp. 1 HC-2018 | reverse complement strand
GTCGCAGCCGAGAAGCGCGATTCCGCGCTATCGTAATTCTTTAGCTTGCATTCGAATGTGACACGCGTGACACGTTTAATGCTTTAAATGTTGAAACACAAAAAACAAGAGGTGAGACTGAAAATATATGAGGAGTCAACCTTTTCGAAGCTTCGACAACTGCGATGAGCGAGCGGTTCGACTATGTTGGTCCGCACAGCGTCGTGAGTGCGCATGTGCAACTTCAAGTCAATAAATGGTACGCCCTAGAACTCTTTGCGCAAAAGTGAACACAAATTTTTGCAGCTGAAATATTATATTTTAATCTTTTATTTAGCAAGGAAACATTTTGGAACAAGGCTTTCTAGTTTGAAAAGAGAGGAGATTTTTTGAATGCAAATTTCAGGCTTGTAGTTTTTTAGGTAACTGCTGCTGTGGTTGTAGTATGTATTGATTATTGTGCCTCCTTATGCTGGTCGATTGAAGTCGTTGAAAGATAAGATTGGACAGTGTTGTACTGTGCGCGCGCTTATGACCGAAGTTAGAGTCCTTTTAGGTGTCGTTGCTGCTCGGAATGACTGCTGAGAGGATAACAGCAAGGTCTTCAACTGAAGTCGAGAGGATGTCGGGAATCAGGATGAGTAAGAAGATTTTTTATATTTGGGCTGGGAAAAACGCGAGTCTAAATACAGTATGACTTTTTTCTAATGTAGTACACATTTTTTGTACAGTTTGTTGAGAATTGAGAAATAGTGTTGCTAAATTTGACTTTAAATACGTTTTAAATAAATAATATTCGAACTTGATAACCCTAATAATCATCATGAAATAAAACATTAATTCGAAATTTGCAAGAATTTGAATTGTCAAATGTTTCAAAATTTGTGCATTTGTTGAATAAATTGTGCACCAAAATTTATTGAAAAGTGATTGAATTCTATTATAAATTGTGTAAAAATATTAATAATTATTATCTAATTATAAAATGTATAATAAAATATTAAATGAAAGTTTTTATAACTAAAGCAGTAAGATTTTTTAAATTAAATTCTGCATAGATTTTTTAAAACTTCGGCATGTGGAAATATGGTCAACTTTTGTTTCTACGATTTTCATTAATGAGTTATTTTAATTGAAGGTATAGTACACTCGAAAAATTAAGTACAGTTTTTTTATGTAATAAAAGTATCATATAATGACAAAGTTATAATGAAAAATCACATAATGTAAACTTAACAAAAGATTAAAAGCAAGCACTTCAGTCCATAAGACATTTTCAAAGTAATTCAATCGATTTTCAATATTAAAATATATAATAACAAAACTTTATAATTATTAAAAATAATTATATTGAAATAAAAATTTTGTATATTTTAATATATACATTTTTTTATATTAAATATTCTTTAAACAAATTTCGTTGATTTTTTTTAATTGTTGTTATTTATAATAATTAATTGTAATTTTTTAAATTTGTTCACGCATATTTACTTTTAAAATACAGAAAAAAGTTGATAATGTTCTGTAAAATTCAAGTATTTTTCACTGGCAACAAAGATTCCAATTATTTTATTTATTTTTGTTTTTTAAAAAACTGTATGTTCAAAGATATTAATTTCAAAACAGTATTACTTTATATAAGATTTACTAATAAAACAATTTAATGGACTTGTAAGATTTTGAATTGTAAAATAGAAAGCTTATTTTATAATAAAAACTTAATTTTAAATCAAATTTTAAGTTTTTATGGGCCACTGACTAGATTTTTAGTATAAAAAATGCAAAATTATACAGTTAATAAAATTTGTGAGTAGTATTTAAGAATGTAATAATATGAAAAAGCAGACTTAAATTGCTATGTTCAATTTCATGGCTTCATTTTATGAAAGAGAATATTAAAAATGATGCAAATTTTTAATCTTAAACTTGAAAAAGTGGGTTACAAAGTTTTGAAGATTCATCTTGTCATAACACCTTTCAATATTTTTAATGGATCCTTATATTAGTTCTGCTTTTTTTTTATTTATTAAAATATATGGTCGCAGTATATTGCAATATTTTGTTGTTTAAGATATAATTTGAAGTAACATATTAAAATAACAGTTACAAAATTATGTATAAGTTTTTTCTGAATAATAAGAAAAGTGTAATTTATGAACAACTCAATAATCTAGTTAATTACAAGTTAATTATAAAGTCCAATTAATGTATTTTTCTATCAATTCTTGTCAAAAGCTCAACATAAAATTATTTTTCAAATCTTTTAAGAAAACTATACATCATAAATGACAGATTGAAAAAAATAAAGCATAGATTTTTTTTTCTCATATCGTGATAAAAAAATCATTTTTTGTGTCCAGTATTGAACTTTTTATGCAAGGTCACTCAGATGAAAATAAATCTGCTGTGTATTTCTGAAAACCGATTTGAAAAAACTAAAAACTGACATGTCTAAAATATTATTAGAAAAATATTATAATTTCTTTAAAAATGAAGAAATGTTGTTAACATTTTTATTACAAAATTAAAGTTTTTTTTATCTGAAAAACTCTAAAATTTAGAAGAAAAATAACTGTTAACATTGAAAATTTGTAGTACTTTTTCTGAAATTTTTTCATCAACATTTCAGGCATTATTTATAAAAAAATCATTTCAATCTGTGCACATTATATATGTAATCAAAATTATTATCAATAAAAAGCATATATATTTAGAATTATTTTTAATATGACTGAGTCCAGAAGGTAATAAACTTTTATTAAACTGGAATTTATTATTCATACCTGGAAATGAGTTTATGTTGGTTTTATTATTCAAACAAGATATAAACAATTATTTTTAGCATATTTTCAAAAACTAGAAAATAATTAAATTTTAAGGTAGTCCTATCGTGGTGAGCTTTATTAGACAGACTAAAATTGTTTAAAAATTCTTAATTTTTGAGTTCTTTTTTAATGTACATATTTTTTTAAACAGGTCAACGATCATTTTAGCGAGTTATTTAAGTTTGAAAATATATGAAAATTATGAAAAAAACGTCAAGTTATATGAAGAATCTGATGTTTCTTAACTTTTACAATGTTTTTAGCAAAGATAATGATTAGATAAAGCATTAAAAAACTTGTTTTTATTACATTCAAATATCGGAAAATAATTATAGATTTTTTAAAATATAACTTAACGATAATTCTGCTAAGTTATTTACGATTATAAAATCATTGTCAGCCAAAAAACATTGAATATAGCGGATTGACAGATAACCCTTTTTTCGGGACACAAAACTTGTAAAATAAAAGCATTATATTGCATTTTCATTGAATTTTATTATATATTTGATAATTAAAATAATTAATTTCTATGTAAAAATGAAAATATTGGACTAAAATTTGAAAACAATGTGTTACATTTAAAATGTGACATTTCGAACAACTTATCAATGCATCAAAAAATAGTCAAATACACACTAATTAGATAACTTTTGTTTTAAAAAAATGTTTAAATTATGTTGGTACCATAACAAAATTTTATACTTTCAAATTAATTATTTTAAGAACTTAGAATTGCATATTTATTATTTTAAATAAATTTATTATTTCAGTTGTCATTTTGATTAGTTTGCCACAATAGGAAAAAACCTTAAATTTTTTTTGTGACATAATTCAAATAAATACAATTTGTAAAAAAGACAAAAACAATCGACTATTCGTGTGTCAAATATGAAAAGACCTCTTTTTCTAGTAGTAATTATTTGTTTATTATAAATGAAAAAATATGCCTCAAAATTATGAATGCAAATTTCCTTTTGTTGCAACAAGTGAAAAAATATTTGTAAAAAATTCGAGTTATGATAATGGAAGGTAAAGATTTGTTAAATTAATTTATGTATAACCAATTTGCAAATTTGATATTGTCTTTAAAAAAAATATTAATAATTTTAACGATTTTCTAAACTCAAAACATTATATTCAAAAACATTAAAAAATTTGAAGTCCTACAAAGTATTTATTTTTATTTCCAAATTATCCATGGTAATATCGCATTCTATCTTGCCGACCGATTTTTCGATACTTCCTTCGATTCAAAATCTAAGATGTCGTTCAGAAACTGCCAAACTTTTTCAAAAGACAATAAATAATAATTAAAAAAAAATTGTTTTTAATTAACAGTTCTTAAAATAAATTTTGTTATTACAATATTTGGATATTACATTAAAATTGTTTTTTTTTTTAAAAATTTGTTTATTTTGATTTATATTTCAACTTTCTTTTATTTTTAATTGAAATAATTTTTTTTACTTGTTAAAAATTACTTTATACCTTGATAAGACAGATTATTACACACCAAAGCTGAACAATCAACTGACCAAGACTTTGTAAACATGACGTCACCTGTTGCCATCTTTAAATGAGCAAAGAAATTGTGTGTTGGTACTCGTCACAAATATTAATAACGGATACGCGTAACTTTATAACATTTTTCACATAAATATTTGCAGTTTTTTGTCTTCCTTTGCCGATTATCCATAACAAATGTGAGTTCACAATTAAATGCTTTACATTTTTACATTAAAAAGCGTTTAAAAACAGTAGAAAAAATTTTCCAACTCCAAAGATATGTCAAACAATTTATTCCAAAAACTAAGTTACAATAAAGATTAAGAATTCCTTCAACTAACATTTAAACAAAACTTTGTTATCACTTTTTATTTCTATTTGTTTTCTTTATTTATCAACAAGAAGCAACAAGTGTAACTTTTTAAGGTTATGGGTGTGTTCGCAATTAACTTTTTTTTTAATACAAAAAGACTTGTATGAAAAAGATACTAATTGACCTTAAAAATACTAAATACATTTTTAGACCCATATAAAAGCGAAATTATTTTAAAAAATTGTACTTACCAAAAAGTTGTCTGTAAAATGAAAAGAAAAAATTCCAAATAATTATGACTAAGAGGCTTTCAAAGAAATATTACTTTGTCATTAATGTGACTTATTATTTCACTTATCCAGTTGTTTTATTAATAAACTTCAAAAAGTGTCTACCTTTATAAGCAATTAAAAATTATTATAATACGAAAAAAATGCAGTATTAATCTAATTTTAAGCTTATCAAAGTGTAATTGAAATATTTGTATGAATAAAAATATTTAATTAATATATATATATATTACTAAAAATGTCATGCCTAATGTATTTTAAATGGAAAAATATTTTATCAATATTTTTAAATGTAGAAATCCGACATTTTAATTCAGTTTATTTGAAGTATTTAGAAATGATAGTAACGTAGTTTCAAGTAGTTAGATGTACCAAATTTTAAATAACAAACACGACATTTCAGACATGATGGAACCATTTTTGTCAGTTTCATGATTTTAATTTATTATATTCATTTTATTTTGTAAATATTATATAGTAAATCCCTTTTGATGTCTTGTATATTAAATTACTTTTAATTTCTTTTATATATTGAACTAAAATTAATTTTTTTTGTTAACAGAACCAACATGGACGGAGGTGGTTACTCGAGAGAAAATGCAGGCGATTCGCGTAATTCAAACAAATTACAAGAAACGCAATCGAAAGTTGACGAGGTTGTGAGCATAATGAAGACCAACGTTGACAAAGTCCTGGAACGTGATAACAAACTTTCCGAGCTGGACAACAGAGCGGACGCACTTCAGCAAGGAGCCGCACAGTTCGAACAAAGGGCAGGCAAATTGAAACGAAAGTACTGGTGGAAAAATCTTCGTATGATGATTATCATTGGAATCATTTGTGTCATACTAATAATAATCATTATAGGTATTTTACTTAAAACTAACTATAACTAATTAAATAGTTTGTTAATAACGTATTTGTTAATAATAAAATTGTTATTTTTATTGCAGTCTACTCGTTACCATCAGACGACGGTAAATCATAAAAAGTACACTTTCGTTCCGCTGTACATTTACGCACCCAATAAATCGACGCCAAGTTGTCTGACATAATTCTGTTAAAACTGAAAAGAAGATTTATATTATACGTATATATATTTTTTTGTGAGAAGTTATTATATGATAATGGAACTGGAACATCTGCACTGATTAAACTTAACAAAGAATTAAGCCACAAGTGCCTTCTTTACAATTGAATATTATATCAAATTTTGTTAAGTTCTTTTTGTATACTGGGGATAAGAATATCAAATTTGATGTCGTTCTGTATTTAATAATGTTTGTACGATTGTTTTAATAATGTGTACTAGTGTTAATATAATATATCGTTTCTATTCTGTAATAAGATAAGTGTAAATATTATTTGATCCTCAAAAAAAAAAACTGTTTTTTGTTTAAAATAATTTATCGCGTCGAGATAATGTGAGGCCATTAAGTTAATTTAAAAATTGACTTTGGAAAATTGACATTTATTTATAAACTAGAAAAATATATAATACTATTATATAAACAGGAAATTTTAGATGCTCCCGTTTCCGGTTTACCAGGATGTAAAACTAGATCTGATATTCAATGTTTAAATTTGCAAAAAAATTGCGGTTCCAGTGTCACGACAATTTTTTTTTTATAAATTTGTCACTGACAATAAGAATGTTATATTTCAAAGTCAAAGAAAAAGAATATTTCTTGAACATTGTTTTTATTCAATACAAATGTCTATTTTAATATTAAATTTTATTTTCACATACAAAAAAATTATTGTCATTTTCAATTGTACTCATAAAATATATTATTTCACAGATAGCAACTAGAGTTTTATAGCACCGACAAGATGTAAATGTCAAAATTTTCATAATTGAGTTGCAATTGAAATTTATGTTTATATGTTTACTAAAAAATTGTATTAATTGTTATGTAACAGAACTATTTTGATTTTAAAATGATTTATTTACACAAAATAGAATTATCTTGTAAAAAGTATCATTGACACAAATTTATCTTGAGAAATAATGTTAAAAAATCACAAATCGTGTGGTAACATTAATCCAAAAATAATTTGCCGAGGTGAAAAAATATTTGCATTCGTGATTTTGATGTTATTGCAAACCGATTCTCGCGTCACGTTTATCTAATCGGAATCTCGAAACGGTTTGGCAGGCACTCACACAAGGTGTCACCTGGGACACAAAATGAGCCAGCTCGTGCGTCGCTTAAACTCACGAATAGTGAATCGCGCAACTTTCTTCTCGAATGATGTGCAAATGACAAAGTTTTATCAGTGACATGTGCGCATAGCAATAATACGGAGCATTGTTTGTGGTACACAATAGAATGGATTCACAGATTTTTAAACGTAATTTAAAAAAATACTTTGCAAAATAATTTTAAAATATGCAAAAATAACATTGCTTGCTTTTAAATTTTTCAACAAGAAGATTCCAATTCTGAGTTTTTTATTTCAGTTAATTTTTAGGATAGATCTTTTTTTCCTTGAAAATTTTTTGCAAAAATTACAACTTTATGGGAAATGCTTATTTAAATTATTATGCATTCAAATAAAGAAAAATTGTGGCATTGAAATAAATAATAACAGACGCGACGAAGTTTAAAACGCGTAGACAAAAATATAATACTCGACGTTTTATTAATGATATATATAGTGATAAACATTTTTAGCAAAAAGACACCCTTAAACTTAATTTTTTTTTTTTTTCAAGAGAACTAAAATTGAAATTAATTCACGTACTGTTAGAATTTATTGTTGTATTTATACAAATAGGAAATGAAATTAAATATCATGTTAAAATTTCAATTTTAAGAACAAAAATGTTTTAAATTGGTACCATAAAAAAATTGATTGCGGTGGAACTATATTGGCAATTTTCCGCAGACCTTAAAATATCTGAATCACCTCGAATTTAAATAACCATTACTTTTTATGTTGCCAACAATCTATAATTAACGCAAGATAATGCAAAATAGAAGAAAACAAAAAGTTGAATTTAAACTGTGAAAATGTATACAAGGACATAGAATTCTTGAATTACAAGTGTTCAATAATTTTAAAACCTATACTTATTATTTTGACAGCAAATAACTCAACTTGGTAGATAACTTTTTTTAAAACAAAATTATTAAATCTTTCATTTTTTGATAAAAAAAATCTCAGATATTCGTGGAATTCTTTAATCATAAATAATCATGATAACAAAATCATTTAAGTTTAATTTCTTCAAGAAATTTTTAAACTGTTTCTCAGTTAATTTTAAAATACAAAAAAAAACAACTCAGATTAAAGATTTTTTAAAATAAATAAAAATTAATTTAAACTAAGGGTTTTTTAAATAAATCAATCTCAATTTGTAAAAAAAAAAAAAACATTTTTTGTTTAATAAAAAATTCAGGTCACTTTCACCTGAAATTTGACTTACGGAAAAAAGTTGATTAATATTTGGAAATGCAAAAATAAATAATGAATGCGTGTGACTCAGTTCTCAAATTTCCTGTAGAAACCACGGAATCTTGATGCTTCATTCATGAACTTATCAGTCGCTTGTCGACCGTCCCACCGGGCAGACGTCCGTCTTCACGCGATTACTTTTAGGTTGACGAACTCCGAACATTTTCCCTTGAGTTTTCTTTCTGTCAACTAAAAAAAGAATTTTTGTTTGTATTATTATTATTATTTCATGAAAAGTGGGTGATGAATCAGAAAATGGTAACTTAAAAAGCAGGACAAATTTTCTCAATGAATTACTTTTTTGAAGTAAACAATTTTTAATTTTTTTTTTAAACAAGGTGTTCTAAAAATTTAGTTATTGAAATTTCTGGTAAACTGGACGTTATCATTGCACGTGCGTATTGGCTGCCAACTGGCTGATAAACGATCGAAAAACTGCAATCGCACCTTTGTGGAATCGATTCCGGTTGGCCTTCGAATCGCAAAGCGCGTTTCAAGTGCGAGCAATTCGATAAATGAAAAGTTGTTGCTTTTGAGTGAGGTGAGCTGATAATTAGCTAATAAAATATAACAAAAAAAATGTTGTTGTATACAAAACCCTGCTCTAATTTTTTTCAATTAAGTATTAATAAAAATTAATTTATAAATTTACTTTGTTTTTCCTAACTTAATTTTATTTTTAAACTAATTTTCCTACATTTTAAATTACTTCAAACTTTATTTTTAAACTTTAAAATTTTGGAATTCATTTTACTTTGTACTTACTTTATTTTAATCTTTACTTTAATTTTTGCAAGTAAAATTTTATTTGTATTTTAATTAAAATGTGAATTAAAACATATTTAAATAGTTGAATTTTAGATTCAAATTTTCGTTTAAATTTGTACACAATTTTCGAGGAAAAAAAAATTTAATGGAAAACGATTACAATGAAATCAATCAACTTTGCATAATTTTAGAAAACAATTTTGCGGCCAATTGTGTATAACATTCGGCGGGATTGTTTTGTAGATGGCTGACGATCGAGACTGGTGAGAAGGAAAATGATTGAGATACTTGTGATAAGTGTGCTTTTGACGCGTTGACCGAAATTGCATAAGCGCGGAATAGCGACAATAAGGAAACTGCGAAAAGTGATCGCGTCTCAGTGCTCGGCAAGGTGTGGACGAGAGATTTGCAACCGGAAATTCCAAGGATGGCAATGCACGGGCCCGACCTCGAGGACTACGGTCTCGGCTTCCAAAATACTTTGGTAAGTTAAAAAAAAGTATAAATTAAAAAAAATCTATTTTTATAAAATAAAATTTTTTTCTGTTATAAAAATGGCGGAAAATTCTCAGCAAAAATTTTCTATTAAAAAAGAAAAATTTTATCAAAAAAAAAAAAGATTGCACATCGAGCTACGCGCATGATCTATTTTGATAATTATTTTTAGATCTTGTTTGCCGGTGAAAAGTTGCACTTGGCTCATGATCTTAAAGTTCAATTAAGATCAATTTTTTGTATTGAAAACTTTTTGTATAAATTATTATGTAAAATTGTGTGTGTGTTTTTTTGGTTTATGGTAGAAAGAAAATCTGACATTTTCGCACGCCACATGTGTATAGTACATAAAGTATAATAATTGACTCGCATTATGTGATTAGTATAACCATATGTTAAGCGTTGCAAGTAATAAATAAGATTATGATTAATCTAAAGACTTGCTTCCGGATATATGTCAGAGTGCCAAAATCAGTCAGATCCGGTTCGCAAACGGCAAATATTTTCAATTAGTTTCAATAAACAAGGCATAATTATTTATATAAGTTATTTTTCTCCGCGGATAAATAAGAGATTAAAAAAATCATTATTAATAATTCATATAGTTTAGTTCGTCATTTAATTCAGCACAAGTTATACATTGAAACTGTGGCAATTAACATTACTGAATCTATTTGTTCTTGTGGTTTTTGCAACTGGGGAAAACCCACAGAGCAATAGCAAAATTTTCTCCTTTTAAAAATGTATATTTAAATTTTTTTATGAACATAAAAAAATGTTATGGTCCAGTTTGCTTTTTGAAAATGATACAAAATTCAGTTACATAAAAAATTTTCCAGTGAAAAAAAAACTAAAGACAATTAAACAAATTATCTAACAAAATGAATCTAATAGAAAGTAACATTTTTATTGATTGTTCAGAATTATTATAATTAATAAAATTTATTTCCTGACTGTATTTTAATGTAATTAAAACTATAATTTAGTTTCTACAGCCTTGAATTTCGTATTGAATGACAGTAAAGATTTCTCGGACAGAGATACTCACTTTTGTGTGTTTAAGCTATCTTTTTGTTTGAAAACCAAAAATAAATAAAGAATAAATGTTATTAATTTTCTCCCATACACTGATTTTTAGTCATTTAAAAAAAATTGATTAATCAAACAAAAATGTTTCCTAAGCAAATTATAAAACAAAATCTGATTTTACATCGATAATTAATTGCCCAAAAACACTTGAACATGAAAAATCAACAATCGAGATCGAAAGCAGACATTTAACGGCTATTTAATGTGTCATCTGTTGCTCTTAAAAGAGATCTTGTAACATTGCGCACGTGCACTTGGTTGACACAAAAACAATATAAACTGCAACAATATTATTTAATCGTAAATATTAATTGGCAGATTAAACTTTAATTAAAATTTGACAAGTGTGCGCTCTCGTCTGAAATTGAAAAATAATATTTGCAGTACACCAAAAATTATTTATATTTAAACAGGTAGAGTGCACATTGTGTTTGTGCATCTCGAGTTATGTATTAATTAAGTACACTGAGATTAAATGAAAGCGTATAAGTTTTTTTTTCACAATTGATTTGTAAAGGTCATTGCATAAATCTTGGAATAGTTTCCTTCGTTGCATTTTAATGCAACTCGCGCTATGCATATTCAGCTGAAAAAATGTATAAATTTTTTTTTAATTTAAGAAACAAAAATTTTAGTTTATTTTTGCAATACATTTTTGTTGCAATTTTTACAGGAATAAACATTGTTAGTTAATAGACAATCATTATTCAGTTGAAACGGCACTTTGAAGATTTACGACACGATGTTTCTGTTTTTTATGGTCGCTACTGTGGAGCTTATGTCATTTGCGTATCTTTTACTCGTGTATAAATATGTGTTTGTGCATTTTCTGATTCAGAGCAGTAAATAGTTGCAGTGCAAAACGTAAATAATTTGTCTACATTAGACAGAAGTATTAATTTTGAATTTTTTGTTTGAGATTTATAAAATTTGTTATTCAATTTCATTCAAGTAAATTAAATTTAATTAATGTAAATTAATTTGGAGTAAAATTAAAAATTGCAAAAAAAGATACACTTTTTTAACTTTAATACAAAATTGTTATTTAAAAAATGTCTATGATTAACATTATTTTTTGTCATTTTAAATTGTAAAAAATCGTTCTAAAAGTTCAATGCACAAGATTTTCATAATCATTTTCACTGAGCAACTGTCGCTGGAAGAATTTGCAACGTCGGTTGGCTCCAAACTGATTCACTGAAAATGATTGCAGTTGGTCGAACCGACAACACTTAATGACGTGTATTCGATGCCAACTTCACGTGATCGATGCAATTTAACCGCAAAAACAATATTCTACAAAAAAATTCTTTATTTTTATTGTTATCTTTCTCACCACGTCAGCGATAAAAAATTATCAAATGAAAAAAGAAAAAGAAGGATAAATTTGTACAGGATTATATAACAAATCAGTCGTTGTTTCGATAAATAAATTTACTTAATTTGACAGTTCTGAGGTTGAAAATTTAGTTCAAGTTGTCAGAGAGAGAAAAAAAACGCGTAAGTGTAATAAGTTTTTTGATATTTTTATTTTTTTATTGATTTAATTTGTGTATTTTGAATTGACTCTTTTGTTGATGGGACAGTTGCATAATAACTTTTGTATTTTTGATTACTTGTGAGTGTTTTTTTGTTGTTAGATAAAGATACGCGTATCGTTGTATTTTAGCTGACAGAGTGCACGTGTTCTTGGATGCGTTTCAGAGAAATGTCTTTTGAATCACGTCCAATGTTTGTCTTTGTATTTCCGAAACCACTGAAAGCTTTACTTGCAGATTATTAGAATTTATTAAACTATTTCTGATGAATAATAAATGAAATTTACACTATTTTCACATAAAATAATTAAATGTTCATAAACTTAAATCAATGTCTTGTTATTTTTTCAATTATCATTAGATACAATTTGAGTTAATTTAAGTAATTAAATTTCTTTATTAAAAAAAAAAATAAATATTAATTTTTAATATTACAGAATTTAAAATTTTAATTTAACTTTTCTACTTATAGATAATTTCTAGTTATTCTAATTTGTGAATTAAAATGTTTAACATGATTAAGAATATAGTTTTGTTTGACATGAACAATGCTATTTACAAAACTAATTGACGTTAAAACATAAATGATTATTGGTTCGATGACATTGAGCATTAAGAAAGAATAATTTCAACAATTTGATTATTCACTGCACAACCTCATTATCAGATATTTTTCTGTTTACCTCAGAGGTACTCTTTTATCTTTCTGCATCATGTCAAGTTCATTCAGAAATTCAGAACAACTCAGTTATTTGTATCTTTATATCAAAAAAATATTTTCATACAAATGCACTAATTATATCTTGAATTTTCTACTTTGTCATTATCTAATAGCAACACATTAATCTTGCAATTTATTTAAAATTGGCAAATTCATTTTAAACCTAATAATCTACATTTCTCAGCTTACTTTTCTTAATTTGCCACCTGTTTAAACATAACTCAGAAATCTAATGCTGCCTTATCTGCTTACTCATTATACAGTGCATATATTTCTAATTGGTACTTTAAAGTTTAAAAAAAATATCAACTCAAATATACTTATAATTTTGTTATTGCAGCTTCAAAGTTAAATTTTCTTATATATAAAAAATATAAATTATTATGAAGCTTAAACTGGTTTTATCCTAGAGGAACATTTTATTAATACTGTTTTATCAATTTATAAATATTTTCTTTCTAAATTTTAATTTTACGTTCCTAATTTTTAATGTAAATTTTCTAAATGTTCCTTTTTTTCAATGTGAATCTTTTTTTACTTTTTTTAATTTCTTTGATTTAATTTTTATTTCCAGTTTTTAAATTTTAAATAAATCCTTGTATCATGAACAAAAAAAGGAAAATTACAAACTGCTTCATCAAGATTTTAAAGTCACTATTAACTGATACAGTAAATAAACAAAAATCCAGTGCAAACCAAACATCATATTTACCACCTTCTAAGACAATGTTACAAATATTTGTTATTAAACACTTGAATAACCTCCCACGTAGCCTTATCCTATCAGATATAGCTAAAAAAAATTACAATAATTTTTCACTTGAATTAATTTCATCGTAAAGTTTTTTTTCCCGATGTATAGTTTGACGCTAACGAGGTTGAATCGGTCGATAAGGTTTCCCACCAAGAAATTGAAATTCCACTGAGATAAATTTTATCAAACAAGAATGGCACTTAAAAGGCTTCTGACTCATCTCCCTCAGCGTGCTGCTTTCGTAAGGACCATGTCGTCGAGTTGTCAACATTTGGAGAACATGGTTGTGGACAGGTCCGAGGTGATCCGATTTGTCCGACAGTGTATGACCAAAGTCGGGGTCAGCTGCGAGGACGCGGAAACCGTCGCGGTTCATCTGATGACCGCGGATTACAGAGGACACTTTAGTCATGGCCTTAACAGACTTCATATGTACATCGACGAAATTTGCGCAAAAATAACCGATCCTACTGCTAAACCAGAAATCATCAATGACTTTCAGGTCAGTATATTATTTATATTGGCTGAGTAATTTTTGTCAGTCTAATTATTTAATGAGACTGTTTGCTTTGTCTAGAATTTCTTTTCTTTTCATATGAAACCTTTTTGATTTGTTTGATAACGTGTTATCCAGGTAAGAAAAGCTGATCACAATATAAACATTTTTTGCATTTATTCCTGATTAATTTTTTTGTTTGAAATTGGATCAAGGTTCTCTGCTGGAGATTGAAAATTTGTTTAAATTTTATTATCATTGTTTGTACAACTTTTAATCGGTTTCTTTGTAAGCGGTTACTGCTCCTAATGACGTCACTGCTGGAGATGCCAGTTGTGGCTTCATCTTTGTTTAATTTTTTAGATCTAAGATTTTTTTTTATAACGATTATGTCATAATGGCAAGCAAGTTTGTTTTTTTTACTAATAATCCTATTAATTATGACGATGTTTCCAATAAATTGTCTCGTTGCTTCGCATGCCTTTTGTTTGCATTACGTGTCAGCGTTTGATGACCTGTCGCGATACACTCGACGACGCTTAATGAAAGCTTAGGTAATTGTAATATTTCAAATCAACCACGCTCGCGGTGCGGCATTGCTAATCCTCCTTGAATAACATTTAAGTCATGCATCTATACGCTAATATGAAGGTAAAACAGTAGTGTAAATTCCATTTTCCTCCGCATACTAATGTAACAAAAAATTCATTTTCATTTCAACAAGTTTTTTCTTTGCTAAAGAGAAATAAATAATAAACAGTCTCATTGAATGTTCCGCATTGTGTAATACTCTTACCTGTAAAGACAAAAAATTATTAATATATAGAGTAAAAGAGAATGGTATATAAAAACTCTTAAGTAAATTTTTATTTAGATTTTTGTTTAATAACTGAAATAAAACATTTTTTACTTGGGATCTTATCTTAGTGAAATCTTATTTAAGAAATAATCTAGAACTATGTAGTTAGTTATTAGTTTATAGTTTTACAAAAATTCTAACAAGAATTCTGAGACCTTATTTGGACGTTTATTTTATATGTACATGGTTCTAGATAGGTTCTCAAATAATATTGTAGTTAGATAATTTATAAATAGAATCTTATAAAAGAATCCATACCTAGGTAAGTATTTAATAATTTAAAATTGTAAATAAAACCTGATTTGATTTTTAACTTGCGCCTATATATCCTAAGTAAGTTTCCAAATAGGATTTCTTATTTGAATAGGATTTTATTTGAGATGTAAACCAATTTAATCCTAAACAGTTTTCTAAAGAGAGACACACTTAAGGGGAGAAATACGTGTAAAAAAATCGATTTTTTTAATATTAAAATCAATAGTTTAACTATTCAAAAATATAATCCCAAAATATGGCGTTGATATTCAAAATAATAAAAAGTTACAACTTTTTATAAAAGGAGTACTTACTGCAAAATTATTCTATTGTCAAACTTTGATTGCGTTTTTTTCAAAACAATATTTTTCAAATTTGCGGGCGTGAATAAAGAAGAACTATTCATCGGATTGAACATTTTGTTTAAAAAAATGTAGATAATAAACATTTCTAGTAGGTGTACCAACATTTAAGATGTAAATGTTTAAGTTTTTGTAACATTTATCGTGCTCGTAGTTTTACAAAAAAAAGTTAATAAAATTAGCTATTCTTTACACTAAATTAGTGTGCACATTTTTTGTCAACAAAGTTTTTTGTATTATTCGGAGATGCATTTAACATCCTCTAATTACGGGCATTAATATACTTTCTCTTAAAAATTCGAAAAAAATTCTTAAAAATCATCACTCTTTGAAGCTGTTGTACGTATTTCTCTCTTTAAGGTGTTACCCAAATAGGATCCTTAATTGTACCTTATGTAAAGCCCTATCCTACATCAAATCCAAGGTGAGGTACTATTCATGATCTTGTTTAGGTAAAATCTTGATTTTAAATTTATATATAAAACTCTTTAGAGTTGAATTAGTTTACATTCCAAATGAGATCCTAATCAAATAAGGAATCCTATTTATGAACTTATTCAGGATCATATAGGTTTAGCAGAGAATTCAGATACGGCTTCATGTGGAATCCTAAATTAAAACTTTTTAAGGAATTTACCTAGGTATGGATTCTATGATAAAGTTCTATTTAAGAATTATTCAACTAAAATTCTATTTGAGAACCTATCTAGAATCATGTACCTATATAATAATCATTCATGTAAGGTCTTAGAATTTTATTTAGGATTTTTCAACTATATACTACTAAATTACTTTTTTATACTAACTAAACCCTTAATCAATTTTTAGGCCGTGGCTTTGGTGGATGGAAACAATGGTCTAGGCCAAGTGGTCGGTAAATTTTGCATGGAACTGGCGATCCAAAAAGCATTTAAATTTGGCATCGGGATGGTGTCAGCCCGAAACTCCAACCATTATGGCATAGCTGGATTCTATTCTCTCATGGCTATGGAGCACAGTCTCATAGGTTTCTCCTGCACTAACAGCAGTCCTTTAATAACCCCTACCAGAAGCTGCAAAAGTGCCATTGGAACGAACCCCATCAGCTTTGGAATGTCTGCCAACAACGACGAATTTGTCTTGGACATGGCAACCTCTGCAGTAGCCCTGGGCAAAATTGAAGTTGCGATCAGAAAAGGCGAAAAGATACCTGAAGGTTGGGCCCAGGGCAAAAATGGTAAATCCACGACAGATCCACAGGAGGCCATCGACAATTATATGATGCTGCCTCTGGGTGGGGAGGAGAAGAATTCCGGATACAAAGGTACTGGTCTGGCAATGATGGTAGAAATCCTCTGTGGGATCCTAAGTGGTTCTAAATTTGGACTTCACATCAGAAAATTTAAAGAGGTTAAGTCCGAGGCTAATTTGGGACATTGTTTTATGGCCATAAATCCGGAGGTTTTTGACTGCGGTTCTAAGAATAGACTGACCCAATTGTTGAACGACATCAGAAGTTTGCCGAAATCTGGAGAAGAAGATATTATGGTGGCTGGAGACCCGGAAAGAAAGGCTATGGATGAAGTGAACAGACAGGGTGGAATCAAATATCACGAAAATCAAATTAAAAGCATGGAAGAGTTGGCTGAGAGGATGGAAGTCGAACCGCTGTGTCTTACTGCCAGAAAATGTTGACGCGACTCTTTTATATAAGTTTTCTTGCCTTGAAAATTGTTTTTAAATTTGTTTTTACAACTTTACAATGGTTTTTACCAATTTTACAATTGCCTTTATAAGTTATTCTGTTTGATGAGGGTTTTATAGTCTGTTTTTATGTAAATTACACATAGAGAAATACAAATATACTTGTGATGCAAAAATTTTTGGACAATTATATATAGTTTTCCTTGAAATAATTGTATGGTATTCATGAACGATTACGATATTAAATTTCTGACAAAAAATGTTCAAGACACTTTTGGTTGTTTAATAATAAGCCTAATTGTTAGACGATAAAAAAGTTTACGACAGCCAAGTGCATGATGTAATACTGCAGTTCAATCGTTACAGAAGATGACGACAGCCTTGATCTTGAATCTTAATTACATTATGCAGATCGATATCGCAAAAAATTGAACTAGATAATATTCAAATTTTACGTGTGCGATGATGTTTTGTGAATTTATTATTATTCACGTGATGAATAAATTATAATAATTTTTACGTTTACATTATTTTTAATATATCGTTTTTTTTGTTTTTTCTGAAAAAAATACAAATTGATCTAACGTCAGAAGACACAAATATGCATAACAATTTTGTCACGGTGCAGCTGGTGCGTTGAATTTAAAACTGGAGCATAAATATTAACATTAGTTAGCGTAGTGCTGAATTAATTGAACTATGTAATTATACGTATCGTGTTAAAATGTCGTGAATGAAAGAAGGTGAGATGAAAATTCGAATCACGATCGTTCCATCAAACAGTCACTTCTTTGAGAATATTAACCATCAAATTTTATTTCACACGACCTTGTGCGACTTTTCTTAATTCTACAACTTCATGCATTACAGGTCATGAACTCTTACATCAATTTAAAAATTTAATTAAAAAAAAGTAATAATTAAAATAAAAAAAAACGAATACTTTTCATATCTATCTTTTGCTAAAATAAAAAAAGATAGCTACAAACAAAATGTTAATAAACCCATAAAGTAATTAAAATAATTTACTACCTGTTGTAATAGCAAAAATGAATTTTATTGCACTGTTTCTGAATATGCTTTGGTTCATTTGAAAACGTTTCGTCGTCTTCGAAGGAACTTTTCTTTGTTACGTGGAGGTAGGTTTTTTATAATAATTTTAGATATTGAGAAAAAAAGAATTATAATTCGGTGTGAAAATTGTACATGTCTCAGTGGTTAGGAAAAAACTGCAATGGTATTAGATTCGCGTCGGTAAGACAAGTTAAATTGCGATGTAATTTTGGCCAATGATAACTCGTGACTTTGAAGTCAGCTTCCTACGAGCCCTCTCTGAGGGAAGTGGCCCATTATCAAACAGCCTCGTACAGTCAGCGCAACAAATTCTTTCAATAAAATCTCATTGTACATTTACAACACATCTTAAAGTACATTAATGTGACAACATTATTAACACGTCGTTAATTCAGATTTTATGTCTTTTTTTTGTACGTCAAGTTTTTACCAATATACTTTTTATCTTGAATAATTTTTCTTTTTTGAATCTAAAAAAATTTAAGTATCAAAATCTTGAATAATGATGAAAAAAAATTGCCGCAATTTTTCTAACAAGATTAATGAAGAAAATCATCACACATGATTATAATGTATATTAAATGTTAACAAGAAAATTAGATCAACTCTCCCCAGTTGATTCAACCCTAAATCATTTGAAAACAGTCAATAAAGTGATATGTAGAAGTTGTTTATAATGTAATGAAGAACACTTGTCTGAAACAAAATAATTCAACTCAATCAGATTTTTTTACTCAAAAGTTTTAAAATTTTAAAACCTATACTTAGTATGATAAATTAATTATAAAAACCCAGTAAATAATAGGATAGAATTCAATTTTTTTATGCAATAGTATTACATAAAATAATAAAAATTGCAGTTAACAACAAATAAGATCTTTCAATAAAACATTAATTTTATTCTGAAAAACAAAAAAGGAATTTCATGTTTTATTAATCAAGAACAAAAATTTTGTTTTTCAGTGAAATTTTTGTTTTTGAACAAGGTCGTTTGTTTCATTTGGCTGATATTTTTACTCAAGATCGTGCGAAACTTTTATCTACAGTTACTTCCTGATATATGGCTGCTAGACGATTTATTCCGCGAGGGAAAATGGTCGTTGCCGTGACGGTAAAGTTAATGAGCTCATAAATTGACCCACAGGTCTCTATGGCTCGAATCGGTCGAGCCACGTTCAGTCTCGTTTTAAGATCGATAAAAGATCGGCATCGGTCCGTCGCTCAAATCCGGGCCGATTTCGCCGCAGAAATGGTCTGTTGTGTGACTCGCGTGGGAACCGGAAATTGTCATCTAGAGCACAAAAGTTGTTGGGCCAGTTCAAACGCTGGGATATGTGAAACTTAATATCTTCGAAATGTGGATATAAAATTGGTCTGTAACTTTTGATTGATTTATAAACAAATTTGAAATTGTTAACAACAAAAAATGGCTTTACACGTTGCAAAGAAAGAACATTGGGAGGAAAACCTCCATCATCATCATCCGGAAGGTAGTGAGGAAGAGGTGGACAAAGAATGGGAGGAGTTTACTAAAGTTATGACCAAAATGAGGGAGAACAAGAAACACAAACAACATAGGTAATTGAAGATGAACAAACAGAAGGAAATTTTGTTTAAGAAAAATTCATCAAATTTGTTTAAAAAATGAGTTGACTTTAAATTGATTTTCGTTATTTATTGATGTTAAAAAATAAATTCGTGACATCAAATTAAGCACTTTCATTTTTGTACTTAATTGTTTTTTTTATGAAATTACTTTATTTTTAAATTCGATTATTCATGAAACTTTTTTAAGAACTACAAATCATTGACAAAAGGATATGATTCAAGTTCCGCCTGAGTAATGAAAATTGCTGATAATCTTTTTTTATCACACTACAAAAATTGCATGATTAATAAAATTAGTAGTTTTTCGTGAATAAAAAAAATATTAGAGAAGATAATATTTTAAATGATCACAATTTTTATTAGACCTTCGTTTTATCCTTCACCTGCTTCAATTGCTGATGAAGAAGCTCAGGATTTTGATCCTTTGGATTACATTTACGTAAGAGTTGATTGTCAAATATGAATGTGCAACTTACTTGCTTGTTTTAAGCTTCGTAATATTTTTAATCAATATTAGTAGTATTTGTAATTAAATAAAAATTAATGTTAAACTAGAAAAAAAGTATTAGTTTTTAATAAGCATTAAAGAAAACACTTTTATTTGATTTTTAACATCAGATTTTATTTGTAACAAATGGTTAAGTTGATTGTTATTAGTGTTTGCAACGTTTCGTTTAGTGTTTTAATTATTCTCTAGCTAAAACATAAAAAAATTTTGTTTTTTTATCATCATCTTCAAAAATATTTGTTTAAATGATTTTTGATTATATAACTATCTAATACAAACATTTAGAATTTAAAAAACTCGATCTAATATTAAAAACATTGGAAAAATTAAGTTATTGCGTTATATGTAGATCAGATTAAAAAGAGAACAAATTCGTTCTGTTAGTATTTTCAAGGGGCACGATTTTCACCTACTTTTAGTGTTGAAAAATAATGTAATTATTGATAATTAAATGATTTATTTTGTATTCTAACATTTTAAAATCATATAATAAAAAAGATATTGTTTAAAGTGATTTTATAACAATTTAATTCATAAACAAACTTAACTGGTACAAATTTGTCCCATTGATAGTTCAAGTATACACTGAGAAACCGGTTAATCTGAGTTTAGTTGTTTTTAACCTGAGTCTTGTTATTTTTAACTAAACTCGGATTATTTTTAATCAAAGATCTCTGGTTGGAGACATGAAACAACTAAACTTAGGTTAAATGGTTTTTCAGTGTAGGTAAATAGTGCTATAATTTTTGAACAAATGAATTTTTTCACTCAAAAATGTATAGAAAGTAAAAGAACTTTTTTAACATAATTGTTATAAAACTCCGAACAAATCCGTTAAAAGTTAAACATTTTATTAAGATTTGATTTTTAAAGGCTACAGATTTGTCCTGTTGTTAATTCTACTGTTAACAATCGTTTTTTCGATGTTGATTTATTGCATTTTACACCTTTTTTCTTAACATTCAATTTTATAAATTATTTTAGTTTTTTGTTTATTGCTGTTTTAAATTTTATTTTACAGTTATGGAATTAAGTTTGTTAAGAATTTTGTGAATGATGTAGTTATTCAATTTTGTGATTTATGTTATAAATTATTTTATTAATCTTTGTTACAATAATGTTTTTCGGTTTTTCTTCGCAATGCTTTTTATTATTGTCAAATATTTTGATTTGTTTGTCTAAAGTTTTGATTCTATTTCATACATATTTATATATAAACTTTTTCGGTTAACCATTATTATAGTATATATTTCGAACTTTATTTTTTTTATTGTATGGAATTCTGGATTTGCTAATTTTATGACTTTATCAAATGAATTGAAAATCTGCATATTTTTGATATATTGAATAGTACATGTTGTAATGCAAAATTTTTTCTGATAACTGGCTCATGACAATTTAAGAAATTATTTTTTAGTACAATACATTGTAAAATAAACTCAAATTATAATGAAAAATTATATATATGAACAAAATTACGTTGCATTAAAAACTATACAGTTAGGACAAAATTTTAAACTGGGTTTAATTATAATTTCGAAAGATTGAGGTTAAGGAATTTTTGTGCTTCATAAAGAGTTTAATTGACTGAGAAAAAATGATGGTACATAGAAATTTTATTTACATCTTTTAGCTTAAAAATTGTTAAAAACTAATTGAAACGTTGCAAATGTAACAAAACACTTTACAACTTGCTAAGAATAAAATCTGAGTCTGTTGAAGGGGAAATTAAATTCTTTTAATTATTATTAAAATAAGTGTCCAAACTATTGAAAATGTCTTAATTATTAAGATTTAAAAAAAAATCTTGTTATTAAAACAAGAGGAGCTGTTCGATAATGCCAACATAACAATAAATTAAAATTGAAGATGCCAATGAACGCATGCTGTTTATATAGCGCTGTTGCAAAATAGCTAGACTAAGTCTCAGACAAAGTCTTGATCAAAATGTTTGCCAAAAAATGTGCATTTATGAAATTTAAACTTTTCACTTATCCTATACTTCTAATTTTAATTAATTAATTGAACCACATTATTATTTCACATTTTTATCGCTTTACTTTATTTATATTTTGCTGGGGCAATCAATCGTATACATTTATTAAGAACATTTGTTGTATTTAATTAATTTTTATAGAATTAAAAACTAATAAAAATTAATTGAAAACAAAATTTAAATTATTATTTATTTTCTTAATCAGTTAAAAATGAGTTACGTAAAATAATTATATTTAGAAAATATTTATCTGAAAATTTACTGGATACATACGGATTAAATTTTGATTACTATTTTTGTTAGAACAATTTGCATTGATCATTATATATTATGAAGAAATTGTTAGAAATATGACCTTTGGCACTGTGCCAATATTTTACGCAAATCGAAAATAAATGTGCTTTAAATTTGTTTCTGTAACTCGAAGTATAATAATTTTTTATGTCACTTTATTGTTCAACATTTGTCTACAAGTTTCATATATATATATATATATATATATACTTTATTTCTATAAAACATAATAATAAGCTTCAACTTCAATTATTATAAACTCTTACTGAATACCATTTTTTAAAATAAATGTTTCTAAATTTTAAGTTTTAGAGTAAGATTTGAAAATTATTTTCTTCAACTTTAGATATAAAATTAAATATAAATTTACATTTAGATTACTAATCATTTGTACACAAAATAATTATGCGATTTGATCGTGCATGCTTGCAAATTTGTTTTGCGCGAGCACACGAATTAGCCTTACTTTATTGCACGTGAACTGTTCTTGTTTTTTTTCTTACCATTACCCAACATATATATATATTGAAACAAACTTTTTTTGTTTGTGTAAAATGTCTACGTCTACGTCACGAAACTTAATAACTCGTCACGAAGTGTCAGTTAATTTGTGACAATAATTTTAATATACATATCTCCGTTGAGTTTTCGCAGATAAGTGCAACTACTTTGCATGGATCTCATAAAACAGGAATGAATTTTAATAATGCGTTGTTAAAAAAAATCGCGAATAATTGTTTTTTCAAACAGTCTTAAAAAGAATCATGCTAATCAGTGTCAACAATGTATTGCACTTGCGAAGAACAAATTATGATTGACTTTTGCAATTTGAGACGATGATGCGATCCTTTTTTTTCTCCTTTATTTTACATCCGATATTCGGGATGGAATTTTTTTTCTGCCTACAATTTTTTTGTTCTTGTATAAATCTCCAAATAAATAATATGTTATTTCAAGTTGTATAATTTGTTATTTATAAAAAACTTACATTACTGTTAGTTGAAGGTTGATTTTTATTTCAAAACTTACGCTGTTCTTATGTAGCAATAGAAATTATACATATTTTTTAATTAAGCAAAGGATCTTTTTGACAGACTTAAAAATTATATTTAGTAAATAATTTATTTTTATGTTTCAGCGATTGTTTGAGCCATTCTCAGTACAAAGTTTTTAGTTAACAAAATTTTGCGTTAAAACATTTTATGTTTACTTAATTTTATAAAAATGAAATTAAATCAAGCATATATATTTTAATTAATATGAATATTTACTAATGAGACTTTTAATTTTAATTACAGTGAAATTTTGTTTGATAGCATTTAAAGCTGATAAGATTTCAACTGACAGCAATTAAACTTGATTTTTATTTAATAACAATATTATTAAAAAAATTTCAAAATTGCTTGGCCTTTATTAACAAAATTTTACAATTTCTAAAAAAAAGAAACTGACAAATAACTTTCTCACATTGTGTACCGATTTTTACAATTAAGCGAACATTAAAATCCAAGATCAAGGTGCGAAACAATGAGCCGGCTGGCATCTAAAAATATGATTTTTCGTTGGGTTGCCAAATTTCGCCAAAATTGACTATGTTGCGCGAAAATTTTGCGGAAACTTTTTGCCAGTTTGTTCAAGGCGGTCGGCACAAGTTCAAGTGAAACACAAAAAGCAAATGACTCGGCTGGCCCCACCTGCACTGCATTTTCTTGTTTGTTTCTGTCGGACAATTAACACTCACGATAAGTTGTCGCGTGTGGATGGTCAAATTCAAAATGCCAGCCGCACATTCGGACAACTCGTATTGTTTCTTCATGACTTGAACGTCTTTCAAAAAAAGTGCCTCGTATGTCTGAGTTTCGTTTTGATCGACTTTATTTTGTTTGCAATGACGACTACGTTTATGGTGTAAGAAACACGTATTGTAAACATTTTTTGTTATCACTTTTACTTAGAGGATGAAAAAAATTATTCCATTTAATTTAAAAAAAAATAAAAAAATAAATAAATATTTAGATAAAATGAGAAGCAAAAGTACATTTTTGATGGGGAATTTTAAATTTTAATTTAATGTTTTGGATTTCAATTTAATTGTTAATATTCATAATAAAATAATTTAAAAAAAAAAATAAAAAAAAAGAAAAAAAAAGTAGGATCGAATATTTTGTATGAACCTAAATGTATAC
>JABFPM010000772.1:0-25073 GCA_022817325.1 Idris sp. 1 HC-2018 | reverse complement strand
CAAGCAGATTACACTTTTGTTCATAAATCATGCATTTAAAAAAAGCCCGCTAAAGTATCTGCCATAAATTACGCAACAATTTAAAATAAAATAAGCAAAAAAAAAGCAAGAGCTATTTATAGAATATATCAGTTTATTTCTGCTCAGGACCAGATGAAAGATGTTTCGCGCAACAATTTATCCGGCCGAGCTTCCTCTGTTAAAACAATGTTTTCTTGCAAATTAAGAGAACGTCATAATGGTCTTAATGTAACGTGGTTTTCCTAAAGTAAAAGCTTTCAGCCCAGAAATTACTTGGGCATTTTTCTTCGTTATTTATTGCCTTATTACCAGTCGACCTCTGAGGTTGAAAATACTTCTTTTTTTAAGCTGACCACAATTATTAATTAAAATAATGCAAATAATCAAAATTTTATCATTTACATCAAAAAGCATTTCCAAAATTAATATCAAAATTTTGATAGTGTGATGTAACACACAAAAAGAAAAACTGCCTCGCGAGGATTTGTAAATGAATTAAAGCAAAGTTTCAAAGTGTCTGTTCATTAGCGTTGAAGCGTCATATTTCAATATCTAATTTAGGGCATGAGATTGAAAGATAGATTTTCATATGAAACTTAACTACCAATTACATTCAAGGATACTCGGAAGAGTTTCAAAGGAAGAGCGCGTTAAACTTACCAGCTACGTAATATACGTTTAACCAGTTGAATATTAAAAAAAATATGCTCACACTTATGAAGTAAAAAAATTCATACACGTAGATGAAAATTTTACCAACTCAAAAATAAAACCAAGTCCATTATTACATGAAATTTAAAACAGACATGATTTGCGTTGGAACAAAGAGGGTGTAATTATAAAGAAAAATAAAAGTAGACCCCTTAAAAGGGAGCACAATTTAATAGATCTATCCAACTTTATGTTCGGGTGACGATAATTTCTTCTTTTTTTGTACCGTAGCACAGTAATCGAAATGAAAAATGTATTTTAAATATTGAATAAAACTGGCGTATTAAATTGTTCAAATGAATTGCAAATACCGCGCGCGTATAATTATGGAGAAGAGTCCTTAAAGAAAACGTAACTGGCATAACAACTACCTCTGAAAAGGTGATGAAAGTGAATGAGAAAGAAAAGTATTAACGATTTAGTATCGAGAATAATGGCATTTTCACAATCCTCCGGGTAGAAGGTATTGAGGCGATAAAAAAATATTGCCCGATAATAGTATGGAAGCGATATAGGTGTCGACATTCCAGGCAAAGGAGTTGACGACATTGTCGGCAAGATGGGAGAGGGGATATACGGTAACTAAAGAAAAAAGCATGCTGAAACGATTATCGGGAATTTGTGATTAATAATGAGAAAGAAAGAAGACCCGTATCGTGCCCGGCGGTCGTTTTTGATAGCTCCTCGTTATTCCCATTTGCGCGGAAAAAAGACTTGGAGAAATATATGTATATATATATAATGCTTTTCACTTGGAATATGCACTGAAAAAAAGTACTCAAACAGGGCAAAATATACTCCGTAGATAAGAATAAAATAATAGTATAGTCACATTTTTTGTCGTCACTTGGGGAATACGATGAAGGAAAAAAAGTTCTTATAATCTTACTGGCTTGGACGTTTAGTGGAAGAGTATTAATTATGTTGAACTAATTGAATGTTAATTGATATTTTATTTTCGGGGTTTAGAGAAGTTGGAAAAAACATTTTTAAAAAAGTAATTATAAATTTGAGGTCATTTTTCACAATTGTTGATATAATAAATCATTTGATGAACATTTAATATATAAAACTTTGGAACTGATTTTACGTCGTCTTCAAAAATTGTTGAAGAACATAATCATGCAAAGTAAAAGTGGAATTAGTTTCTGATTTTTTTTTATTTATTTTTGTGAAACTTAATTAACAATACTTTTCACTCTAAGTGGCAAGACTTTTAAATTAATGTCAAAATTGTTTGGCTAAATGATGAATGAGGCCAAATATCGTGCGTAACTTGGTGTGGATCAAAAGCCATTTCATTTGGCGATTTCGTTTCAAAATGTAATGTATTTATGATAAATTTATAAGCGGAATATTTCAGTGAGGACCTTTTTATAGGAAATGATTAATTCTGGTTCTAGAATATTAATGAGGGACAGCAGAGTGCATGGAAATTATTAATTTCAATTTCGCTTCTGCAACAGGGAAAGGAAAATATATATAAGCGCACTGTGTATATGGGCATTTCCAGAGAATTTTCGACCGTTGATTCAAAGGATTATCCGTGGAGTGTAGCGGAAAATAGGGAAAAAAGTTCTCGGGGCGAAAAACCGTCAGCTCGGAGCAACTTTTTTGCGGCCCTTCGATACGTTTTGGAATATGGCAAAGAAGGCGGAGGATGCTTAGTTTCATATAACACCAGACGTGCAGCGCCTCTCCGTTCGTTCGCCATTAAGGAAATGAAATTTGCAATTCAAATTTTACAAGCTTCTCGCAAACGTTTCGATCGGCTCGTCTTTTTACTAATCAAAATTGGAAATTCGGTTGGGAAAACAAAAAATTTTGCAGACACAAGTGACACGCCAAAATTTGTCGCGGCAAAAGAAACATTTATTGTACTGCGAAATAATTTTGATCACTGTGAAAACATTTTTGGCAACAAAAGTATTGGTTTGTGTTCAGGATCTGAAGTTTAATTTTGACGTTTTTAGGTTTATATTGTGTTGTTTTGTATAAAATAAAAGTATGTAATTATTTGCGATAATCAATTTTATTGAATCATTATTTTTAATACCGTCATAAAATTTCATCGTTGTCGTTAGCGAACTACCTTAATAATAATTTATTCATTGTCAGATGAAAAACATGCACTTTTATGCCCTCATCTATAAGGATATAATTTTCAATCTCTAACTCCTCGCAGAGATTACAAGCTGAAATTCCTTAAAAAATCTTACATTATTAATCAGTTTTTATAAAACAAAAATCTATCTAGAAAAAAAATTATTTTCTTAAAAAAATTATTCTTACAAAAAAAAATTATGAAGAGTAATTTAAATTGAATGATTTAAGGATACTCACCAATGTCGATGAAAAATGAGGAAACAAGAGAAACTCCTCAACGATATTGTAGAAGTTCTGATATAGCTGTGAGATATTTTTTTATAATTTTGTATTTCTTAGTTAACGAGAAAAATCAAATTGAATTTGTTTATTATATTTTTTTCATAAAAATGTTTGACAAATATTACACAACTTAATCAAAACATATACAAAATTTTAGTAGAGTGTCCTTTAACTTTCTCATATTTTTATTAGCAGTAAAGTATATAGTATAATATATATTATGGTGCCCGTAAAATAAAATTTACTCGATCTCACCTCCTAGTTTTGTTTAGAATGTTGAGAAAATGAGGGCTTCATCATTTTAACCCAAGTGTGAGGGAAAAAATTCGTACTTGCGAAAGGTTCAATTTTGAATAGAAAAATACATCAATTTTTTTATTATTATTACAAAATAAAATTTATATTAGCTTTCGTTGATTGAACATAAAATAATGTAGTCATATGTTTTGAGAGTAGATGAATATGATTCTAGTATGAAAAAAGGCTGTTGACACTCGGCAGATGTCTAAATTTGGAATTAAAATGGAAAAAGTAAAATTTAGCATATTTCAGACAACAGAGTGGAATTTTTGTGTTCATCTTTTTTCATGTCATTATGTGTATTTATAGATTTTTAAGACCATTAGACACGAATCTTAAAACAAAATATACAAGTTAGCAGCTGCCAGAATTTAAATTTCAAGTCGAAAGAAATTAATTTTGAGCTACAAAAATAAAAATATAATTTTTAGTCTTTTTAACGCTATTAGAGATAAATCAATATATATTTACTGTTGCTATAAATAAATCTAATAAATGCAAATATTTTTAGCAGTTGATACCGGTTAGAATTTTGTCCCCTAATAAAAAAAATTCTTAATGAAAAATGATGGATTATTATCGGTGTTAGGTTTTTTTGTATGTACGAGTCTTTCTTTCTTTACACTTAACCTAATATAATACTTTTTCTTTCTATCGGCAGCCATATTGAAAATACGGGGGAAACTTGCCACACCAAAGTATTAATGAGTTTTTACAAATATGTTTTCATTCAAAATTAAACTTTTCACCATGCAATTAGAATTTTGAAAGTCCAACTTACAACTTCTTTGCAACTAGATTCCAGTAAACTTACTGCATTTTTGCTGTTCTTTATTAAATTTTATACGAACAGAGTGTTTGGGTTGTCTACTTGTTCTGTTACAAAACCTTTTGTAACATGAATTCTAATTTAAATTTTTTTATGTAATTTTCAAAAATTATTTTGAACATTAGAAACTAAGACTTTTAAAAGAAATAAAAATCTTTGACTTGCATTCCCCTTTAATGGTATTCTTAGTTATTACCGATAAAGAAAAATGTAATAAATTATGATAATATTTTACAGAATACACAAAAAATTATTTTTTTTTATTTGTAACCTTTCAAAAAGAATCTTTTTAAGAAATTAATTTTTCAGTTTAACTTGTCAAATTATAACTTCTTCATCCTGTTATAATTATGTTAAATTAATGCATTTGTTTCTATGATTTTCAAAATCGAACTACTCTTCAAAATGATGGATAATCTACATAAAAAACGACAATAATGGCAAAAAAACATCTAATTATCTTCACACTAACCCACCAGAAAATATTTCTTATAAATAGCAGAATTTACTTCAAATAAATTAAACAAATAATACTTCAAAACTTTTGTTCTTAGTCAGAGTAGAACACAGTGTCCCATCAAAATGTCTTAACTTTTACAGACAATCATTTTTACTGTTACATCTTGATTATTTCTGCTTTTCATAGATACAAAATCTTTTAAACTTTAATAATTTTGCAGCAGGTAAAAAGATAAAAATTCCGGACGCGCCTAAAGCATAAAAGTCAAACAAGCCTGGAATATCAGTGCGTTTAGCAATTGAATAAATATTTGAATAACGCCACATCGATAAACTTTATGGAGCCGCGAGTAATATTTTAAAGTATTGAGCTCAAAATTCGTGCCTACGAGCGCAAGTTTTGCGTCCGCACCGCTCTTCGTTTAAACTTTGTCTCTCGGGTGTAATCAACAGTAACCACCATGCCATCAATTTCAATTACGCCATCATATTTGGAAAGTAGAGCGAAGGGAGAAAGCGAGAAAAAGGAAAATAACAGATATCAACAAATTGTATCTGCGCCGACAAAAATTGTCTTTATTAAATGATTTATTTTCAAAGATTAATGTCGCTGACGGGCCCGTAATGGAACGCTTGTTTGCCTGGCTTTATGGATTGTCATTTGCAGGTGCTAAGAATTCAATCTGCAAAGAAGAAAATCGCGCTCAACCACCCCGCGCACTGTAATTGAATGTTAACAACTATCAAGCGTCGACTAATCGACGTCAATTAAGCTTAGTAATCTCACCTTACCCCGATTTCTTAGCAGCAGTTTAAATAAACTTGCAGCCTGTTAACAGAGCCACCCCTGTGCGCGCAAGAAAACCGAGACATTTCATTTTTTTTGCTCCTTCTTCTTCCGAGAAAATGAATTTTACAATTTTAACGGACAAGCTTGTAATGATCGGATAATTAACTTGCGCTTGAAACATTTTATAACAAATTTCACTTCTTATAAATTCAATCAATTGCAGTTGTAAGGAATTAACAACTGCCGTATTATAATTGTAAGAGGATTAAAATTGAAAAATTAATAAAGTGTAGAATTAAAGGATGTTTTATAATTTTGTTTTTGTGTTTGCGGTTGCGTAAACTTTACAAAACACAGTTGTACTTAATATAAATTGCATTGAAATAAGTGTTACAATTTATTAAAAGATGTTTACTTTTTTATTTTTGCTGGTAAATAATTAAACGTGATTGAAAAAATATAAAATTCCTAAGTTGGAAATATGCATTTTATATTTTTATTTTTATATTACATGTAAAAATAAAAGTTGTTGTAAAAAGAGGTTGACAATTTTAGCTGTAGATTTATCTGATAAAATTAATTAATTGTGTCGAGGTTTTTTTTATTGCTTTTCCGAGAAAAAGTTGAGTTTCATCTCAGCACAGACAAAACCTGCGTCATTTGTGTTGCATTTTGATGAATCGTCTTAAAGAAAGTATAAAAAGCAGTTTAACTTATATTTTGAACGTAATAATTCACGGACGAATCAATGACCAGAATATTGCCTTTGTAAGGGCGCAAATTTGCCACCCTGAAGAATGGAATGTTGCAGCTTCGCTGAACCAAGTGCTGATTAATTCGCGGATCAATCGCGCACTGATTATGCGATTAGCTTTGCCATCGATTGCGATATACTGTTGCGCAAGTATATATAACCACTATTAAATATTACTCTGAAATTAAAGTTGTACTGATTTTTATTTAAAGAGATTCCTTTGACATATTAGGAAATGTTGTACATAAGTAAACATTTTAAAAATGCTTTTTTTATGCAAAGAAAATAATTTGTTCGTAAATTTTTTGCCACTTTTTTATGAATAATTTAAATAATAAAGTTAATCCTTTATCAGAGTCTCTTATTTTACAAGAAAAAGATAAGAATACCATGTTCGATTAATCCGATTTTATATGTAAAGTTTAATAAATATATTGAAAAATTATATGCACCAACCGAAAGCATTTTATTATTCGTCTTCTACTTTCATTATTGTCTTTAATTAAAAATATATAAATGTGAGATGGGAACTTTTATTTGACATATTTTTGAATTATTTTAAAAACTTTGCAATAACAGTTGACTAAAAATAAAATATTCAAGACCGAAATTAAATTATTGTTATTTTTTCAAACAGTTGGCATCCTGTTATGGTTAACATGAAAAAGATAGCAGTAATCCCCTTGCCCTTCCCTTAATTTTACTTTTTTTAACTAATAATTAAGTTATTTAACTTGTAGCTTGTGTTTGAAAAAAAAGTTTTAATAGGCAAAATTTTGTGTTATTATACTGCACAAATACGCGCACATTGAATGTACTTTGCCGATACAAGAATGCCATCAATTATTGTTATGAGAACGTGCTTTGGATGTTATTGAAGGACGATTGCGGTGGCGCGCTCGAAAATGTTGAATATGAAATAAAATTTTTGTGGGATTATTATCACCGCGAATACCGACAATTCGTGACGAACAATATTACATTTTTCTTTTCGCAACAAGACATTTTTCAACCGATGAAATGTATTTATTTCCAATTATTTTGGTATTAAACCGACAACATTTTTAAATTATTTTCGAAAATATGTTCTTACAAATTAGTTTGTCTTTTTTATTGCATTTTAATTTAAATTAATTTGTATAAAATAAACATTTAATCTTCGCAAAGTAAATGTTCATAAATGTTTTATCGAGGAAATTGATTGATCATGATGATACTCAAAATCCCTTGTTACATTAACAAAAAAGTTCATAATCTTTTCAGCAAAGCTTCAATAAACATTTGTCAGAGTATACTGAAAAAACGTCAAGTCGTCGTGCATTGTATGACTGACAAAAAAACAGGGGTATTGTCGTACCATAAACAAGTCTTGTAATGGATAAATACTCAATCAGATGTTCTTTTCCACTGTTGTTCTCTTTTTTTTAATTCATTTTATTTAACTTTACGATATGAAAGCAATAGTTTATTGATTATGAAAAAGTTTATTGATTTGATTTGGGCTCAATAAATGTCATACATATTCATATTATGACGCCTGACTGAAATCAATTCGTATCGGTTTCGTTTATACAGCATGATCCGATGAAAGCAGAAATACAACAACACGGGCGCGAGAGTTTGAATAGCGAAATTCAGCGTAATAGAGTCACGAAGAGAAGTTCCTTGCGAGAATAGAATAATAGTATATTATTCAACGAGGAAAAAACGAGTTTTATGTTGGCAGCCCGCAGGGCTGACAACATAAACATCGTTTTTTCCGAGTGAAATACGGTATTTTTCCTTACTAAAAAATTAAATATGTTGGTATTCCCTCGCCTGCGGCTCGGGTACCAACATATTTTATTTTTGAGTGAGGAAAAGGATTCTTTTCTTAAAAGTGCTACAGGGACACCTATTTGCCAAGAAAGGTCTCGAGTGTTTGCCAAGTCGGCAAAGTAGACGCAAAACGAGTAACTTTTACATTGAAATATTATAATTTTCATGCTACTTTTATTTTCTTTTTTTTTGTACACGCCGTAAATAAGAATATTCGTTTTGATAATATGTTAATGTCGAAAACCATTATTTTGTATAGAACAAAATCTGGTTAAACGTACCTCAGGGATTATTTTCTTTTTATAATGATGCATTTACATTTCTCTTTGCTTAAATTCCATTATTAGTGATGAAAAATTTACATTTGTTTCATATACATAGCCTTAAAATGTTTATTAACCTATAAAGACCTTTTATAATTATTCTTTTTTTATGAAATTGATTTTCAATTTTTTTTGTAAGTTAATTTAATTTAATTTGCTATAATCTTGAGCTCAAAGAAATTGTTCCTGCTTGTACAAATTAATGTCAATTGTTTGACGTTGACTAATAGCACTGTACCGAAAGTATTTAAGCTTAATTTTTTTTTTCGAAAACTGTAACGCAAAATGACAATAAGATCGAAATTCAATTAATAAAAGTGTTTAAACTGCGAACAAATTTCAGCAGAAAAATTGTCTACTCAAACATTAGTTTAAAAAATAAAATTTAAAATTCCAGCTCGAGATTTTAAATTTTTTTAATTTCAATTCGCTCATTTGTGAGTTATAAATATTGAAATTTAACAATTTTTGTGCACTTGATATTCAATATATTTCATTTATTCAAGAAATAAAACAAAACAGAAAAGAGAAGAAAATTTGAATATGAATTCACTCTGTTTCAGAAAAGCAATTATTCAATACGCGAGCCACGTACCTTAGTTATAATTTCCAGGAGAAATGATCGATACGTATCGTTTGTGGGGATTTTATGTTCAAATAATAAAATTCATGCAAACAAATTTAAAATTGCCATCGCAATTTTTCTCTTTTCTTTTTTTTTTTAAATTTACTGCAAATTAAAAGTATGCGAGGATGCAAACATTTCTTTTGCAAACTATTTTAATTACGCAATGTTATTGCACAATTCCGCTGACCAACTTATTGTAATTATATTTGTAGCCGCTTTTACTTTGTTTATCATGATCATGATACTAAAAGCGTAAATTATGTTGCAGAAGACACGACGACGTTCACCACTAAACGATGTCCTGGAGAGCGCAGTCGACGATACCAGGCATTTTAATTAATAATGTAATTGTTAATGATAATTATAATGTAACACTCTCGCAGTATGAATTAGAAATAAATTAAGTTATTCTTACGCGAAGCTTTCTAAGAGTTATTTTCATTATTATGATTTGGAGAATTAAAGTTAACGTGAAATACAAATTATGCTGCGACGAAAATTATTATTTTTATATAACTTTTATATACATATATATATATATATGTGTGTTCTACCAATTAAAATAGTTGTACCAATTAAATTTAATTGAGTTAATCAGAAGATAACTAAATTGTTAGATTGTTGAGTAATTTACATGAGTGTTTTTATATAAAAAAATCAATTTTAGAATGCCTTCACAAGGTTTTACTTTGAAATTGCTATAAATTTTTTTTTTATGTATATTTTAGTTTCAATGATTTGCAAAGATAAAGCTTTGTGCTTGGGAAAGTTTTAAAAAATGTTCAAATAAACTGTTGATTGCTGCGGCATAAGTAAGCTAAATAACAGTTTCCGTCGACAGTTTCAAAGTCGTGGCGTATGCTACATATAGATATAGATATAGATCTCAGAATGAAAGAATTCCATGTTATCTCTTAAGTTTGTGGCTTGAATGAATGTGTTATACATTTTTGAGTCGCAAATTATTTTGGAATTTGTTTTCTTTTTAAGAAATCCATAAATAATTTTTGATCCAACAAAATTTGAATGATTAATTTCTTTAAATTATATGTCAATATTACAACTACGATGTGTGGTCTTTGCAAATAAAATTTTTGTTAGCAAGTACACTTTGGCAAATAAAATAAACATTTGCAATAAAATTAACGCTCGGAATCCAGGCCATTGCGAATTACAAGTTTAAAAATCGACTCGGAGAGTTCGACAAAATTATAAATACATAACTTTTTAATTTACACAGTGTTATATATTTAAACAAACTAGCAAATCAATTTCACCAGTGTGCATCTACAAAACTTTTTTAATAGCATGCAATAAAAAAAGAGACAGCTACAATTATTTGACATTTCTTTAAACATTTACATATTTTTTGCAATATTTACATACTCCCTTAAGTTTTTTCTCTTCTAAAAATCATAAACTCGAATATCCCTCGTAAAACAGCGAGCATAAAAATTCAGCGGCATTTTGGATTAATAATCAGACCGCGGAAGTTCGTGTGTTTCCTTTTTTTTTTTTATTTCACCTTTATATTAGTCGCGCGGCTCAAAAATAAGAAACTTAATGAATAAAATGATTTATGAATCGCGGCTCGCCGTAAAAATTGTTCGGCCAAAGGAGGATCGACTAAACGACCGCAATTTCGTGCTCATGATGGGAAATTGTCGGCGGACACGTTAGCGGACAGAAAATGGGAAAGGACTCGTCGCTTTTGTGGTGATCGATAAAAGCACAAATATGTATGTGCGCTCCGGGATATAATGCCGGCGAGCAGCTGGGGATATTTAATTAAATACAGCTTTTAATTCCGATCGCAATTGTCGTCTAAATATTCTCAACTGGGTGTCGACCACATTTTAGCTCCAGAATTTCGTCGTTGCCAAAATTTGTGTCCGACTGTTCATGAACACATTCCAGAGTCGAGAACACTCCCCTCTTATACTATATTTGTCCTCGGCAAAAACGTGGTCCACTTTGAGGACCCTCCACAAACTTTTATATTCCATTCTTAAATTTTTATTAATTCCTTTTTTTCTGAATTAAAAAGCTAGTTTTCGTCAATTAACGTGTAACAGCACTTGTACTGTGGTTCAAGCATATCAATTTATAAAAGTCCACTTATATTCGGTTCTGTTCAGCCGTGTTCCATAAATGTATTGAAAAACTCCGTTTATTATTTTATTATTGAAAAAATGTTCAGCACAAAATATTGGGTACGTTTAGAGGTTTTCCAAATTTTTGCAGAAATACATTTTATTTCTTATTTTTATATAAACATACAAAATATTAAAATTGATTTTTATTTTTGATAATTTTTGTTCAAAATTATTTTCATTTTATTCATTGATATCGGCTTTAGTTATTGATTGCTATATTTATTATCTATACAATTTCTTTGTGATTTATCGAGTGTCCTGGCGCCGACTCTGCCGCAAAGTCGGCGCCAGGAAATTCCCTTCTCAGCTTTTGTTCGTTACTATTTCATTTTATTTAATTATTCTGGCATACTCAGAAATATTATCGGAGAAAATTAATAAAGATTATAACTGAATACAGAAGTTATGCAATTTTAATTTCAACTTCTTGTTCTCACTTTTTTTTATTTATAGTCCAGAAAGAAAAAGAAATAATACAAATAAAATTATTGAATTAACTTTTTTTTCTTCACAATTAATACTTTTTTTTCTTACTTTATTTGATTAAAATTTCATAATTACAAATATTCACTGCTAAAATTACAACAAATAGTTTGAACAAGTTAACAAAACATAAAAATATACAACGAAGAGAGAGTTTTTTTTTTCTGAAAAACAGCATCGTTTTCCAAAAAATACTTTATATCATTTTTGTGGAACATTCCATTAACACTATAACGGCCAAGAATTCCGAGTGCATAGCGGATTGGACGGGTTATTTCAGCCCGCGCAAAAGTTATATCCTATAAACTCAAATACTGATAATAGAAATATTGTTTCACATTTTTATTCGTCGATTTTTCACTTCATTTGGCGTGTGTTACTTTTTTTGAGGGTGTAACTTTTCAGCTCGTTTTCCTATTTTTTTTTACTTTCTGCTCGTATTTCTTGCTGAACGGCATTGATAAAATTGCTTTTCCAGGCATAATAACAGATTATATAAGTTTAGCCACTAATTTTGTTCGATAAGAAAACACTTTTGAAATGTTTTCGTCTCTATGTAAATGGAATCGCGTCCAAACAATGGCACAGAAAAAGTTGAATAAATCGATTTTGACGGGGGCATAAAAGCACAATTTAGGGCGCGCGAAGGTTAACGGGTACTTCTTGCCTCAATCGCTCGTTTCGAATCCACGATGTGAGCCACGCTAGCAGTATCGCGTTGATATTCGTCGAGCCCGGCAAGAGAGTCGAGTAGATAGCGGAGTAATCAGGGATGGTTTTTGCGCATCCCTCCGTGAAACCAGACAATCAAGCTGCAGCATCTCACTGCTTCTTCCTCTACAGTGCTTCAGATCCTTCGAGGGATATACATAGCCCAAGAATATTCAATATCAAAGGTTAATCGTGATTTTTTTTCGATACAACTCAATCACTTTAAATGATGAGATTACAATATTTTTATCAGTTTATCCATTAAATGGCTTGTACGAGTTTATTCATTATACAAAAAATTTAGGATTTTTTTTCTTATATGCAAATAAATTCGTTAATCGATAATTCCTGCCACAACAACCAAACTTGGTTACAGTAAATTCAATTATGGGATTATAAAAACAAGAATTTTATATTAATTTTTTTCACCTGAATGGATATTGATGAAATATTTGTTGTGTTGAATTGAAATTAATTTTCTTTCATTTTTAGTCATTTTAGATGGCATTTTTCAAAAGGTTTGTAAACTTTAAATGATATATACTTGAAAATTACATTATTATAATAATGGTGAAATGAAAGTAAAATAAGTAAAATTGGAAATTTTTTTGTTAAATTCTTTTAATTCTGTATGATTGATGATTCGGTGTAAGTGCAGTGGAGTGCATTAATCAGAGAAAAAAACCTTAAGAGCAGCTCAACAAGTACCCACTTGATATGGTCAGCTGCAATTTAGAACCTTCTCTCAAACATGGTTTAGAAGATACTATAAGATGATGCTGGTTATATTCTTATGGCAAGAAAAATGTACGACCAACAGAGACACCTTATTAATATTAAAACAAACTAATTCCGACTTTTAAAACAAAAACTCGTATAATTTTTTCATTGAAAGTAAAACCTTATCAATTCCCTAGACCAATAAAAAATTTCAATTTTTAATAATGAATTTGTCAGAACTTAAAAATTTTAAATCATTTTGCAAGATATCTATTTATTTTTCGATGCGCAAATTATTTTTTTTTTTTACTCGACATACTTGTCGTTAAATTTGAAGTAAAATAAAGTCTTCTTTGCCCGGAGATCAAGTCGGCTTTAAGCGCGTCGTGACTCACTCGCAAAGTTATTTTCCACGGCATGGATTTACGCAGATCGCAAGTTTACGTCTCTGCCGGGGTCCTTTTACGGCGAACGTTTAAAACCCTATTGGCTCTTACTTATTTATTACACCGAGCGCACTTTCATGTCACAAAAACGGCACCTTGTCTTTCTTTTAACAGACTTACTTTTTATCGCGAGTTTACCCCACAAACTAGCATTTTATTCATCTCTCGGTTGTCGGTGAGATTAAAAAAAAGTTCAGTGCTATATTTTTGCGTTTAACAGAAAATGCATAAAAAATATAGCGATATCCTAAATCGCGAACTGATTTCCCCCGTTAAGTAATTAAAACGTGGTTGGAAAAAAAAGTTTCGTAATTTAAAAAGTTGTATTCAAAGCAGGGAAATGATTTGTTTGAAAACGAACTGAGTTGCTTTTTATTTTTAATTACTCTTCTTTGATTTTTAATGATAACTTTTTAATCTCAACACAACTTGACGCAATTTTTTATATTTATTATAAACAAAGTTACAAGTTTATGATGTCTGATCATACAGCGAGTTGTACTACTGGAAAAACAAGAAATCTGTTAACTACATTTGAATGGAAAATGAAGTTCGTTTATTTTGTTAATTCCATTTATTTTAAGTTCTGAATTAAATTTACAAATGTAATTATTACGAAATCGAAAAAAGTTATTTAATTACATTTGCACAATTTTGCATATAAATAATTCATAAGCAAACTGAAAAATTAATACGAACATATATAGAGTGAGAAAAAAAGTATAATTGGTTTCTTTAAATGACACATTTTTATGTACATCTGATCCCGAGAGAAAATAATTTTTCTTTAAGGGCTCCTGTTACTCATCGTAACGAGACCATTTTCGAAGACCGCATTTGCCGAACAAGGTTGTTGTCTGTCACGTTCGTAAGTCAAAGCCAAAAACTATTACGTCTCAACTTGGCCACCAATTTCAATGGCTGAGAACCGCACAGTAATGTGCAGTTCTTGCAGCGGCACTCTTGTTGATGAATACGATCCATTTTCGTAACCAAAATTCTTAAGTTAAATACAAATTAGTGATGCTGTGCAGATCCAATTGATTTCCTATAATTGAATACAAATTTGTCTCCGCTTATTTACAGGGAACACAATTTTCCACACCAGGGTTAAACCAAGAAGTTAATTTACTTTTATGAAAGTTTTTAAATTTTTTAATCTAATTTTGTAAAATTTTCAATGTTCAACACCAGGGTTAATTCAAAAGGTTAGTTTACTTTTAGAAAAATTTCTAAATTTTCTTAATTTAATTTTGAAAAATATGTAAATTTTCAACACTAGATTGAAATTAAAAAGTTAATTTATTATAAGGAAATTTTTAATTCAATGTTGAAAACTTGCTGCACAAAAATCTAAATTTATGGCGTTGAATAGAACCCAAACTAATTTGATTCTGAATTATTTGAAACGAGATAACAAGATAGCAGGGCACGTTCTGTATCAGTGCTTAGCTGCGACCGAAATGAGACAGAGTATTATTAGATGAAAGGAAGAGGAATAAGAAAAAAAAAGAAAGAAAGTCTGTTAAAGTTATAATTCATAAATGAATCAATTTCAATGACTCCCAAAGACATTCTATATATACATTATCAGGAACAGAAATCGAATATTTGCGGCGAGCAAATTTAATGATTTATCAATTCACGAGGAATGAGTTTAATTTTGAATTTACGGTTGAACATTATTATCTCGATTTTTCCCCGGCAGTTTTTACACTAAATGTCAATCATTTCTTGCCGTAAAATTGCAGTATTCCCACCAACAAACTTGTTTTATTCAATATATCTTGAGAAAGATAAGTATCATAAGTAATGTCAAAAGTTTCTATGATCTATCAAATTTCTGTCGTGATAATGGTGATTTATTAAAAAGTGTCTTTTACCGATGTGAATTTCGATTAAAAATTTAACTAATTCCAACATTGAACTGGGCCTTCAATTTTACTGACATATCTTTTTGATATATATTTTTATTTTATTTAAAATAAAATTTTTTGATGTAACATAAACATCGTGCTTGACTTTCTATTAAAAGGATTTACACCGAATCTGTATGAAAAGTAAAAATCTTGTAGAACAAAATACTTAAAAGCTTCGGAAATTTATAATAGCAAAAACGGGATTTTATTGTTGTAAAAAAAATGTTTGCAACAAAAATTTCCATCATTCGAACTTATTCGAAAATGAAAAGTAAAATATTTTGTTTGCAACACGGTTTGCTAATGCACTGAAATCGGTCAACGTACTTTCATTTGATTGATTTATATTTATTTTAATGCTAAAGGTTAAATAATATTTTAAAATTAATTTCACAAAGATAATATGCCATTAAAATGTAACATATATTTTATTGAAAAAAAATATTTTTCACTCTTGCCACACTCATATTTAATAATTTTGCAATACTTGTTGGCAAAATCAGAAGTATTTAAAGAGTCGGAATAAGAATTTATATTTTAAATACTGACCTGATTTCCACAAAATAAATAATACAAACAGTGTTATTAATTTTTTTATTATTTTATAAATTTATATTTAAAAAAATGAAAATATTTACTTTTATTATCAGTTTTTAAACGTGCTTATTTTATTTTATTTTTTTTTTAACTGTCAAAATCAATACTACAATATTCCGACAATTCTGCAACTTCAGAGAACCAAACTAATCATATTTTACAATAGACAGAGAAGGAAACTAGCACTAATTTGGTATAATAAAATTATAATAATTGTCGTCGTGGGTCTTGTTCTGATAAGAACGACGTAGTTAGTATGCTCAATATACTCTTCGCATTGGAAATCCTGTACATTCAAAAAAAGGATTTGATGCATATATCACATAGTTTGTTATTATATTATATTAAATATATTAATATTATAATTGAGACGTTTTTAAAAAAAATAAGTAAAATTTGTATGGTTATGAGAAAAAAGTAGAAAAACCATTGAAAATTGTTTTTATATTCTTCAATAATATTTTCTAATATTCGATAAAACAAATAAATAAAAAATTAGATCTTTTTTAAGAATGAAATTCAACAAAAAAATAATTTTAAGTTTTGGTCAAATGTTTAAATTTTTGGAATATTTTAGCAAAAGTTTAAATCGTCATGTACACTTGATTATTATAAGTTAAGAGTTAAGGTTGAAAATATTTATAAAAAATATTATTTTAGTAATTAATACAAAAAAATTTAAGGCTAAAAGTTGAAGTGTTATATACATACATAAACTCGAAAACAAAATTTCGTCTACACTAAATTGTGAGTAGTTTTTCATACACATGTCAAAAGTGCATGGAACTTAAACACACAGTAAAGTAGGTGGTGTCGATTGATGTCGAAAAGGAGTTAAAAATGTGATGATTTTAACTCCTTTTTGGTGTTCCAGCAAGTCCACACCAAATTTCGCTTAAGCCGAAGTTACTTGAAAGCGTGAAAATTCAGTAATTGTAAAACTTATTAAAAACTAATAATAAAAAAAAAACAATTTCCGTGCTAAACAAAAGAAATAAAGTCACTATATTACTGTTAAGAACTCACAAATAGATGTATAATAGGTTAAATTTTTGTTAAAACATGCTGTAATTTGTAACACCACAAGAGGAGTTGATTTCACTCCAAAACAGTGTTATTTTCAACTCCAAAATATTTCACTTCTTAAACCGATGTCTTCACTTCCTGGAAACCGTTACTGTGCATGAAGAATTCGTTCTTCATATTGTTTAATGTAATAATAAAATTATTGCTCAATATAAATAAAAGTACTTATTCAGTATTTTAGTTATCAACTATATAAATATCAATTGTAATAAAAATGTTTTTCATAACCCAATAAAATTGAAAAAAAAATAAAAATAATATTCGAATGCATGTTCAGTGACTTATTTTCAAATAATTTCTAAATTATTTTTAAAACCACATTAAATTATTTTATTAAATCATTTAATATTTAGATAAAGTAACAATTATATTATAAAATTGGATATCTTACAAGACGAGAATTAAAGTTTATAAAAATTATGTTTACTATTCAATGTTGATAAATAAATAAAAAAAACCGCAAAACACTTTTACCAGTAGAAAACAGTGCCCAGTTAAAAACAAATCTATATATATATATATATATATTTGTTATAAAACACAAAAACGTAATACAATCGGCGGACGGCAATGAATCCACTTAAATTCAACGAGCAGAATTAATTCCGCGAGCTAACGAGGCATCGAGCCGGAAGTTGAAGCGTTGGGCACACAAACCTCGGACCTCGATTCACTTCTTGAGTCTTTGAGAGAGAGCCGATAGCTATAACCCCAGTTACGAAGAGAAGGCAACGTGAAAAAAGAAAAAGAGCAAATCAACGAATTTCTATATTGAATGAAAGAAAAAGAAAGACGGCAAATTCGACAGAGATGCATTGATTTAGATAAAGAGGGAAAGTTGAAGGTTCAATTCCACGGGCGATCGGCGTTCATTCGTTAAATGAGCTCGGAGGGCCTGCAAATATATCTATATACGAGCAATGGAGCAGAGATTTGTGCTCTTTTCTGTGTCTTTTTTTTTCTCTCTCTCTCTCCTTCTTATCCCTGCCAACACCTTTGCCGCGAAACTTGTATGAGTGATTCAATTTTTCTAATACTCATCTTACAACTTTAATTGATAAATAATCATTTTAATGAAAATAGTTTAATTGAATTTTATTGATCCTTGAAGAGTAATTTACAATTTTTAATTGGCAGGAATTTGGAAAAAAAGCTTTTTTGTTTTTACAATTTTAATTTGTCGTGCAAATTTTTTTCTGATTTGCTACTTGTTTGTAATTTTAATATATTTTTAATATTTAGTTTTTAATCAAGTATAATAAGTGAATATGAAGTTTAAAATATTATTTTGGAAGTTAATGAAGACTCATATTTAACTTATTTTTTTGAAGTTACAATGTATATTAAGTTTAATAAACTTTACATTACTAAAACTATACAAAAGTACCAGAAAAAAAGTTTATGTATAAGCATATTAAAATTGTTAATGTTTATAGAGCAATGCACTTGAGCTGTTTCTAAATTCATTAAACAACGACTGCACAATATCTATCAAGATATTATCACAGTGTCCCACCATCGGTCTTCATTTAGAATTAAGTAACTTATAACGGATTAAGAAACTTATCTCGACGCGGTCTAAATCCCTTCCTTTGATCGATATTGTTTCTAACCGCCAGCTCTGTCTCTGATTATTTTCTTTCGAAAAAAAATCATTTTCTTTTCAGATCAACAGGCCGATATTATTTCAATTACTCGCCAGCAGCATTTTCGTCTTGCTCTCTGTAATAACCGACTGCAAATTACTTTTGCAGGTCGATAATTGGGTCAACAATTTTGCTTAAGATCATTAGTTCATACGGTCTATTTAGTATAGATCACCAAAATATTATATATTTCAACCGACATTATTAATGTTTCCCTATTTTGCATAATTAATAGAGTAAGTATTTAACATTTAGGATTTCATTGTTTTTAATTCAATTATCAAAGTTTAATAAACAAAAAAGATTATTTTTTAAAGAAAAGTGGTTCCTTCAATAATAATAAAAAGATTTCGTTTTTGAAAATAAAAGTTCAAGTTTAATATTACTCTACACTTGTACATCAATGAATTAATCTTGCTACCCCAAAGTGAATGCTTCAAAACTATTTACTAATTACTAATTCCGTATTAATATTATATTCCAAGATAGAACATTTAAAATTAACAAGGAAAATGTAGAAATATAAAAAACCGAATTATAAATATCATCTAAAAATAATAATTATAGTATTTCCATAAAAATTAAAAAAAGTTAATTGTATTAAAATAAAATAAAAAACTTGAAAAATGATGAAACAAATTTAACTTTCTGCGACCTGACTTATTTTCAGCGCAAAATTTCAAAAGTTATTTCTATTTAATTTCAATAGTAATTACATTTGCAAGGCAAAAATTTAAATAATTCTGTCAACTAAATATAATAATAATAAAACAGACAAAAAAATGAAGAAACTTTTGCATCAAACTTTCAGCAAATCACAGCAAGATCAAATATTGAAGCGACGAAGATGAAAGGTGCAAATAAACTCGCCGAAAAGGAAAACGGCGAAGTGAAACGTTTACTGAAACGAAAAAAGTAAGCGCAGAGAAAATTACTAGAAAGAATTACAAAAAAAGAAACAAACAGCGTAGCCGGCAAGATTGCCTTCTTAATTTATAACTAGGCGAGGCTGGCCTTAACAATTTACGCCTTGTCCTATATAGATACACCTTTTTTCTTAAACTGTTACTAGCTACGACATTTTACAGGACTTTTACATCGTTGAGACACGAGATTGCCTGCACTATAGCTATTCTTCGTATTTCCTCCCTTTCTTTGTAATCTTTCTGCACATCCAACTGTCTTCGCTTATTGTGTGCTGCCAAAAAAAAATTAATATTTTTTTTTATTTTATGAACCTTTTCTTTTTTCTTTTTTTTTTGATAATTTAATTAACTGTAAATTAATTAAAGTGGGACTGAAGGTCCTTGACTATTTAGCGAGTCAAAGATTAAAAGATTAATTTTTGCGAGAGCCAAAGATGAAGATGTCAATACTTGAAAACCCTGTCATCTATGAGGATGCACCACTTACTAACATCAAGAGCCTTTTATGCACTTGCTGAGTGCATGCTCTATCTCAGCGGTCTCAGCCTATATATTCGTCTACTGCATTAGCATTTTTACGCCACTTTTGTGGTACTGATAAAACAACCACATATCAAGCCAGTCTGTGAGCACAAATTTTTTAATTATACCACCCAATTTTCGACTACAAAAAAAAATAATTTTTTTTTATTATTATGAAAAGTAAAAATTTCTGAATAAAAAAGATCTTTTTACTTTTCTTCAAGTATAAGCTCTGATTAAGGTGTTGCCACCTTATAACCTTTTCGCAAAAGATGCGAACATATATTTACTATTCTAATTTTCCGTCTTATTTCTATACAATATATTTCGTTGAAGATGTTCTCACGTAATACGTTTCCTTCATGAAGGGCTTTACTACTCCTCAAATCACATTCGCAAAAAAAATTTCGTTTGAACCGCGCGGCTTGTAATTGAAGACTGCGATCAAAATCCGCACGCTTGTTCATATTTCTCACGATGAACCTTCTTCACTTTTTTTTTGTTAAGCAGATATTTTGCTTGATAAAAAGATGTCGTTACATTTGTACTGTGTAACTAAAAGTCTTGCAACTTGTTAATTTTGTCGTTCATTATAATTTTTTTTTTCTTAATAAAAAGTAATTATTTTATTTGTCTTGAAAGTTCAATACTTCTTTCATGCAATCTACATTATGTCAAAGGTATTTGCATTACCAAACTTACGGAGATTATAAGCTTAAGAATTTAATAAAGAGGAAAAATTTTAATGTTCAATTTTGATTTGATATAGAGAAAATTAAAATAATATTTTTTAAATGTAAACTACCTTTTCTTTATATTATATAAAATAATTTTTGAGAAAACGTAAAAAATTGAACTAAAATTTGTGTTCTCTATTCCATCGAACAAGCTGATTGATATATTATTTAAAATGAATTGCACGTGTATCCAGGCTGACAGATACTATTAATTTTTTTTTCTTCCTCAAACAAATCTACTCTTTGTTGCCAGACACTTAATTTATTTCAAGTAAAATGTAATAAATATTCTTATTGTACACCACACGAAGAGTAAGTTAGTTTTTCGAAGTCACAGATCTATAATTTATTTCGTTTACCACGTGAACATTTGAGTAGATCGCGTATATCAATGGCAAACTGACACCCACTCGATATCAAGATGAAAAGTATGACAGAGAGGTATCGTGGAGATAAGATGGAAAAAAGGATATCAAATATATTTTGTGAGAGGTAGAAAAAAATGCACGAGCATTGTGTTTGATCTTTTACGCAATCAAAAAAAGTCAGAATAATAAGAAAAAAGAGAAGAAAAATAAAGTGTGCATCAGGGGAATAATAAGCAAAAGAAAGTTATTTGTTTTTGTGGAGCCTTATTCAGCCAAGGGTGTTGGCCATTTCCTGTTGCCAGTAATCCAGCTAAAGTGATTGAATTGATGTGAATTATATCGCACTTAAAATCTCTTTCAAAGTGTTTGGCAAGCCACTCATATACAAGACATTATCGTCGCGGACGAAATTCAATCCATCCTGCGGCAATATGAGTCTGATGAATGCACAGAGCTAAAAGCATCAGGCTAAAAATTTGCATGATATTGTGATTGAAAACTTTTTTTTTCAAAGTAAAAATGAATAACTATTTACAAAAATCCGCTTAAAGTTCCAGATTAAAATTTGAAAATTTCATATTAAAACCATTACAAATTTGAATTAAGGCTTTGAAATGTTATTAAAACCTCAGTTATTTTAACAAAAAGTTACATTTTAAGACCTTGTTAATTGGAAAACTAAAACTGCCAACTAAAATAATAATTATATATTTAAGTTGAATTATCTGATGTAATTTGACTCTAACACATATTAGACTTTTTTTATTCAGTAAAGTTGCGCACTTAATTGAAAATCCGAGAAAGTACATTTTCTGCAATGACATGACGGTTCATCGATAATCTCTATCTTCAGCAAGGATAGGAGAAAGAACGTCGAAAACATAGAGGGAAATCTAACTTTGCCGCAGGCTTTTACTATGCCATGAGTCGCATTCGTCCAAAAGTTGGTCTGTTAGTCCAGGACCTGTGTTGATCTGCTATCGACTACTTCTGCCGACTAGTTTTGGGCGTTACCATTGTGATCAGAATAACACTAAGAACACGATTAAGAGTTAAAATTTGAATCGGACTTTGCTTTTTATGACACACCGGACAACCGCACTTTTCATGTTCCAAATTGTTAAAGGTTTTGAACACTTTTACTCGTCTTTGAAATGACTTTTTTTCTTTTTCTTTCAATTTAATTACATTCAATAAATAATGTAAATGAAAAGGCATAAACCTCAATTTATGACATTCTATTTGACAAAAAGCGGTAGTAAAAAGTTTGCAGAATATAACAATAACTTTTATCGAAGAGGTATTAAAATCTTAATTAATGTTTATCACAGTTATTACTGCGGCCTTCAACAGAATGACACGAGATTTTTATGGATTTAAAAAATATGTCCTACATTTTGCTAACATTCAATTCCCGTAGTAAGAATGTCCTATAATAACAGTTCACTAAGAAAAACTTCTTCGTTTATCGTGACTATAAATACTCAGTTCAATAGATTCATTTACGAGAGAGATCAAACGACTTATCGTTGTTGGAAAAACCGCTATTCATTATCGTAGTTAAATTACATTAAATATATATGCATACACTCGCACGAATATTACATTGATTTACAACTTTTACCTATTTTCGTACTTAAAAAAATGAGCATAAATTAATGAAAAGATTTTTTTTTGGACAAAAAAATTGCTGAAAAAATGTGTAAAAAGACTGAAAAGAGCTGAAAAGTCTGAATTTTCAGCGTTTTTTAGATTTTCTCAGATGTTTTTGTCAGAGTAAAGAGACTGTAATTAGTGGACTTTTTCGCTTTTTTAATTAGTTTTCAGTGTTTTTTTTTATTTTTCAATTTTGCTGCTTTTTTGTAAAATTGAAATTCTGAAAATTAGGATTTTTTAGCGATTTGTTGACATTTTTAATTTTTTTTTATTTTTAAATATATTTTATTTTTACTGCTAAATCTGAGAATATCTCTTAAAATGTCAATGCCCTGTCATCCAATGTAACCGTGTTTTCTAGATTCATCTGTAATACCGGTCTAAATATTATGCATTTTTTTCAATTAGAGAACGCAATAAAGTAATAACAATTTCATTTTATTAAACGTTTTAAACCGTTTCTAAATTAGCATTTGTATTTGACGATTTCTTTGCATATTAGCTCATGTTAAATTTGAATTATAATTTCTATAAATAACTATCTATTCTAGTTAAAATTCACAACATTTTAAGAAATTGACAATTGTGTTTCTGAAAGTGTTTTAATTAAAAATTATTTACGTCCAAATGTTTCAGGCTCTAATTTTTGTTTTTTGCGCATTTAAGAAAGTGAGTTGTTTTGAAAAATTGAATTTTAAGCTTGTAAAATTAATGCTTTTATTCATATTGTATATGCGAGTAAAAAATACAATTTTAAATACAAATGAATTTTAACTACTTCAATTTAATTTTATGCCTAATATAATTAACAACAAAGATAGTTCAACCTTTAACGTTTAATATTTACAGATCGCTGAAGCTAACAAATAATTAATTTTAAATTCTAGAAGATTTTCTTTTAAAATGCATTACTTTATATACCGTGTTAACATTTTAGTAAATCTAATTTTTTGATGTAAGAAATGTTGATAGCTGTAACTGAATGTTATATCCACGCATTATTTGCTGACTGCACGGGTTTCACTTTTTTGTTAAGATAATATTTGTTATTTTGATCAAAGCAATTTAGATCTCTGCTTAAATGTTATTATTAGTAAACATCAATTAATACTAGACAATTTAAGTAAACTTTTTTTATTTACATTATTATATAATTTATAACATTTTCAACATCATTTTTTTATTTAAATTAAAGCCCGAGAAAGAAATTAAAAACTTTGATTGAAGTCTTGATTCTTCTATCTACAACAACAAAAATTGCAAATTTAATTTTTATATTGCTCTAAGGAAGCTAGTACAGCTTTTTGAAAATCCAGCTCTTCTTTAAGTTCAAGCTCCACTTCACTGAGATAATTTATTAAAATTTTGGTTTCCATCTTTTTGCTTTCCAACCAATTTATCTCAATACTTTCACCAACCGATTCAAGAATCATTCCTAAATAAGATACATAATTGAAACTTCTAAATATAGAAATTACACAACTAACAAACATAAAGGATAAATGTGCCTCGTAGTACACACAATTTTTTTCATATCCAGTGGGCAATCAAAGCTATTATATGCCCTCTTTCTTTCATATTGGAGTAGAAAGAGAAAAACATTTGTAATATTGTATTACATAATTATATGTCCCTTTATCTATATTTCATGTTATTGGCCAATTGCCTGTTAATATACTATTTAATAAATAAACATTCACTAGTCCACAAAAGACAATATTTTGCTCCGCCAGCAAGACGAAATAGCGGCTTTATTGGACACAAGATGTGAACATGAATCCGTGTTAAACGTTTCAACAAATTATATCCTAATAAAAAATATCAGAAAAAAAATTTCAACATTTCCAAAATAATTTGACAAATATCTAAAAAACAAACCAAAATTTGATTATTTTGGAAATTGCTCAATTATATTTTGAAACTTCCTAAAATTGTTGGTGAATTTCATTGCACTATTTTCAAAGATTCCCAAAATAATGTTGGTTTTGTTTTAAAAATGAAGAAAAAATTATGAAATTAAGCGAAGACAGACTATTAAAAATATGTTTGATGGAGAAAAAAATAGGGGGGGGGGGAGGG
>JABFPM010000771.1:0-25073 GCA_022817325.1 Idris sp. 1 HC-2018 | reverse complement strand
CACCCCCCCCCCGCCCCTCGTTCACCAAACAAAATTTGCAAATTAAAGCTTAAAAGTTGCATTAATTCAGCGTATTACTTTTAATGTCAAAAGTTAGTTTTATAAAACAATTCTAAATCTTTCACGTCAGCACACTTTTCATATCTATAAAACCCGGATTTGAAGTGACCTTGGCTTTTGTCTGTACCGTCTTACTCGAGGTTACAATTCACCCCCTAAACTTAGCCGAGAATAATGCTTCTTAAATAACATCTCCTCAACTTACAACTGCCTACGGGTTACTAACCATTTCTACAAAGTTTCAAGACTCATTTAAACTGGCAAAGTACACTCAAGCCAACATCTTACAAAGCATCTTGTTTGATTTGAATTAGGAATTTCTCAGTAAACAACTGAAATAAACATGACAGTTAGCTGAAGTTAAAATACTTGGCCAGTTTTGCTGCATTTCTCAAACTGAAAGCCAGTATTTTATTAGAAAATGTTTCTACTAATAACATTTTGAAAACATTTTTAGACCAACGTTTTGTCCAAGGCTTTTTCCATCATCTACGACTGGATGATCACGTCGACCAGTGAGAGTTGTCAACTTTTGCGCAGAGACAATATCTTAGAAGTCTTTACGGCAGCCCAGTTTCTCGGCATAAAAGGTATATTTAATGTTATTTTTCTCAATTCAGAGTGTTCCAACAAGCGAGAAATCCTCGGATTCGGTCACAAGTCATTTATGTTTTTGCCATTGTCTTGAAAAATAAGCCGACATTTGCGTGCATATCAATATATGTGATAAATAACCAAAAAGTTATCTTCGAAATGAATTTCCGCAAGAACTTATTGACTTTTGCAAAAGTTGCGACGACCTTGTCGATGGGTGAAATAGAAACCGTGCTCTCCAACTGTTTGTACAAAAGCATTTTATTTTATTTAACTCTCTGCAAAGTCTCAGAACGTAATGTCAAACTCAAGGCGACGACGCCGCCCCGAACTTTACTTTACGAGTCGTACTGACAGATAGAACCATTGAATTTTAAGTTATTGAATTGCATTAAAATTGTATGTAAGCAGAACTCGAGGAACAATGTTGGGCCTTTATCGACAACGAAGAACTTTTCTCCGAAGATACGGCATTCTTATTATACCTGGAAGCACGAAAGATCGGAAATACCGCCGTTATGGAACTGATGGTACCGAGAATCATGAAATTCTTTTTATTGCTCGTGGGGAGTAAAGACTTCTTTGATTTGTCAGTCGAGGAATTGTGTCTTTTGTTGAAATCCAATTATATCTGCGTCAATAGGTGAGTGTTATAAAAATTAAAAGATAAAATTGTTCCTGTTCGATTATTTTTAAATGTCCTTTTTTATCTTTCTTATTATTAGAAGAAATTAAACAATATGACGAAGAATTTTTTTTATTTTTAACAAAACTCTGTCTTTTGTAATCTTTTAATTGCTCTTTTACCGCAGCGAAATGGAAGTTCTCATGTCAGCAGTTAGATGGCTCATGTACAACTGGGAAGACAGAAAAAAGTACATGCTCCAAGTTTTAAACTGTGTGAGATTCGGCTTAATTGCCCCTTGGCAGTTGATAGAAATCAAAAGAAATCCGGAAAATCCCGAATTCATGGAACTTATGTCCTACCCAGAAGTGCAGAAGATGGTGGATGATGGCTTAGGGTAAACGCCTTATCTGTTTAGGCAAAACAAATTTTATCTTGCAGAAAATTTAATTTAAGGGATTTTATTAAATTTAATTTCAATACAGATACGTGGTTATCAAGTATTGGTATGAAACCCAAGACGAAGGCTATCATCGTTGGATCGAATTATTAGGATTAAAGGAGCCGAATAATCGACATTGGGCGGGCGAAGATAAAGTAATGAGATACTGAAATTAAATTACTCCATTATGAGAATTTGCTAATCATATTTATCAATAAAATTTAAATTAAAATGCACTATACTGATTGTTTACAGAATTATGTTACGTACCAAGAATTTTTGGCATACCTCGAAGAGTATCGGGAAACGGCAATAAAAAATCTCAAAGAACGAAAGGCAAAAATAAAACCCGAACCCCCGAATTCACCACCAAAAGATATGTCACCACCGACATCTACCAAACATCAGACAGACTTCCTGTCAAATATTGTCAATATCGATCCTGCCTTGTATGGTAATTATTAATATTATTAAATAAAAGAGTTTTAAAATACATCAAATTAAATTTGAACTTTTTATAAGATGTAGTATTGTTTTTCTTCAGAACAAGGCGACACAACAAGAACCAACTGCCGAGGACAAAAAAAGGCAATGCCAAATCCGATCCACAATAATCCTTCAACTGACTTGTTTCCTCCGGAAATATTGCAGCAATATTTAACAAATGTCGATAGGCACAAAGGAGTGAGTAAAACACCCATTAAAATGCGCTGTGATACCAAATTTAATTCATCCAGACCTAGAAACTAAACCAATTTTATATACAATATGGAACCAAAAAAAGTGTACACTTTTTTATAAATTGTATTTATTATAATGTCAATTTTATATCTTTGTCTCTTTTCAATTAAACAGTCTAAAAGCATTCTAAAAATTGACTCAAATTATTTTTATATACATTTTTATTCTTTAATACAAATATATTGTATACCTATACAAGTTTGCGAGTAAATGACAATTTTGTTGAAAAAAATTATTAAAAGAGCATCAAAAAGTGAGAATGCGCTTTCATTTAGAATCGCCCGGTAAGTCAATATCTTTTTTCGATTTGGCAACAGTCCAACTCGGGGCAAAAATAAATGTGTCTATTTTTCAGGAATAATACAACAATCTTGTGAAACGCACTGCTATCTTGAGGTAAGCGGCGTGTCTGTAAGTGATCCAATTACTTAACTAAACTAAGGTCAGAGTTTATGTTGCTATGGGCACTCGTGTAATTTTAACCATTCTTTGTCAGCGATTATGAAGTTTATTGGTTTCGATGCACTTACAGCGCATAAGCTCTTACCTTGAGATCGCACGACAAATTAGTTAATGGGCTTATGATGTAACAGTTCAAGTAAAAAATGTGCCTCAGAATTTCCTGAAAATATCCAAATAAATTCAGATAAATTCATTTGTTAAATTTCCCAACAGCAAACTTTGTTTTTAAGTACCAATTTTTATTGTGATTGATTTTTATTTTGATATTTATTTTAATTAATTATACAAATTGGTTATAAATATATGCATTTATGATTTTTACGATTACCTGTTTAGGTCAACTATGGTATAGGAAATGGCGAAAAAATTGGCAAGTCAGCAACTTTCGATAACAGAATAAGCGGTGGAGGAACAAGTTGGAATAAAGTGAGCGTTGCAAATCAAGCCAGAAGAAGCTCGTCGAAAATGGGTCATCACCGAGAACATAGCGAAGTATGTGTTTACAAAAATTGTCTGAAAAGAAAAAATTGCTTATGTACTTGGAAGTTGAAATTTTATTTATCCCGCTTATTTTATTAGGCAAATAACTTTTTGCAAGAGATCTACCGGGGTTTGCAACGACCGTGCTCCACTTCCCCAAAAAAGCAACAAAAAATCACACGAAAACGCCAGAACGAGGCTAATGCAGATTCGGCCAAATCGGAGGACGATGCTGCCACATTAATACAGACTTTTTATAGAGGTTACAAAGCCCGACGAAAATTTGGCGAGGTTCGCATCTCAAAATTAACGATGGCTTACATTTGAGAAATTAGTCGAGATTATTAGGCCATTTCGTTTCAGATCAAAAGAACGTCGTCTGAGGAAAAGCGAAATACAAAAAAGGTTGCTCAACTTCTTGCCATTCCCAACATAGTAAATACTAATGACAGCAAAAAGGAAGCAAATGATTTGGATAATAATGATAAGTTAAAAAAAATTAGGGACGAGGTTGTGAATGTAAGAAATATACATTTATATATTATAAAAAATAAATTAAAATTAATTAATAAATACACAACTTTCAAAATTATTTTAGGTGACAAAAGAAATTGACGAAGAAGCTGTAATTGAAACTATAAAATATCCGGCATTCAACAATAATGATGTATCAACTTCTGTATCTCCGACAGACAACACCGATAGTGACCAGCAGATCGATGAAAAGTCTCCCGTTGAGCTGCAAACACACGAAAATTTGTATCAAAATCCCAAGTACAAGAATCTCATTAGAAACGAGAATAAGGATACATACGAGTCTTTATCTCAGCATTCAAGAAAACCACATAGTTTTTCCATGCGTTATCAGCCATCGAAAAAAAAGTATATTAATCTATTATTTTTAAAAAAATCTTGTCTAAATTATTTACTATTTACTGCAGGATCCAGAAACTAGAGACCATCTTTCAAGATAACGAGACTGGATATTTCTCAGAAACCTCGTTGTATTTTGCTGATAACGAAGCTATAATTGTGTTCGGTGGGATTGATCCTTACGCAAATTATGGTGGTACTGGTAATACTGGCAAAGATATCTATAGATACCTGCCAGATAATAACACGTGGGAATTTGTCGGAGAAATACCAGAGCCGAGGACTCATCATTCTGTTGCTTTTTTAAATAAACGAGTTTATTTGGCAGGTAATTTAATTAAAAATTTTGTGTTTAATGGAATAAAGTTATTTAACAATTAAGCAATCAATCAATGATGATTTACGAACAGTTTAATTAAATTATATGATATTACTCGAGCAACTGTGCAATTATTAATTCAAACTATTGTACGTCGAAAGTGAAATTAATATACACATTTTACCTTGTGTATGTAATAAATTAAATTGTATTATAACTATATTATAGCGAAGAATAGAAAATTAATTATTGGATCTCTATTTATGCGCGAACAGAGATTGATAAGCTTTCTTAGTTGCATTGAAAAAATTTTCTGAGTTACAAGAATATTTTATAAACTTTCCGCTTTTTTAAAGACATTGATTGATATTAGTTTTAATAACTCAGTAGAAAAACGTAATAAACTTGACTTTTAAGTTTTATAATTATTTTTTTAATCTATATTTTTTTATTAATAATCATCATTTCATTTTATTACAATTTACATAAAAATAGAAATATTCAAATTAATATAGAAGAAGGAAAATGTTCTTTCATCATTTTGATATGAATATTAAAGAAAAAAAATCTTTTTTCCTTTTCATTTCAGTCGTTATCTTTTTGCAGGAGGAGTGGATCCCAGAATTACTGATACTCAGCGTATAAGTAACGTTGTAGCTACTGTTTGGAGTTTTGATCCATCTACAAGGACGTGGTATGAGGAACCAAAAATGTGTGTGCCGAGAAGAAATTTTGGTCTAGCCGTGAGTCATGGAAAATTGTATGCTTTTGGAGGTCAAGATGAAAATGGAATGTAAGCTTCGTATAAAAATTTATAGAATACTTTTTTCAAGTATTTTTATGATGAAAAGTATATTTTTATCATTTTCTTTAATAAAAATTTTCTGTAAAATACATTTCATCTAAAATTGTAATATAGAGAAACTATTGATTTTATACTTTGAATAATGTAAGTTTTATTATTGAAAAGAAAGTATTATTTGATGATATATTTTAGATTCAGAAAAAATATAATTATTCGATAAAAAGAAACTTATTCAATTTACAGAAACCTTATACTGTAATGTGCCTTAATTCAGTTTTATTTTTAGGATATTGAAAACCGGAGAAATGTACGACCCATTTGAATGCACCTGGAAAGAAATACAACCTATGAGCATGCCACGAATGGGGCTTGCCATTGCGAAGTACGGAAATTTAATTTGGATCGCAGGAGGGATAAAAAACTTTAAAAAAGAATCCCTGTTGAAAGAAGTTGAATGTTACGATCCCGTAAAAAATATGTATGCTTTAACTTGATACATTCAATTTGACATTTATTTAGTTCAACTTTATTTATGCTTTTATTACTAAATACAATTTATTTAGATGGTCAAAAAGTATACCCCTTCCTGAAGGCCGAGCTCATGCGTCAATGTTTGTTATATCAAACGATCTTTATATTATAGGAGGGGTAGCAAAATTGCGAAATGAAACACAAAGCATGTCTAACATTGATATTTGGAATTCAAATACGCGTACTTGGAAATGTGAAACTCAGATGTCGGTTGCGAGATATGGACATTCAGCCGCAACGATTGGTAAAACCATAAATAAACATCTTTTTATTTGTAAGAGTATTATTTAAATCATGTTCAGTTTTGATGAGTAATTAAAAAATAATTATTTTGTTGTATTAAATTGTCTTTAAAACTTTTTTTACATTAAATGTATCATAATTATAAATGAAATTATAATTGTGGAGAATCCATATTTCTATTTTAGGCGACTGTTTAATTATTATGGGTGGAGTCACTACAAGTACAATGGAAACACTTAATATGGTCGAGTGTTACTCGTGCGAGAGAAGAAAATGGATTCAAAATGTGTGTCCGCTGCCGTATGCAATTTCTTCTCACAGTGCAATATCTTTGCCGTCAACAAAATCATTAACATTTTGATGAAATTGTGTTGAACGTATATAGTATTAAAAATTCATAAATCATATCTTACAATTTATAATGTAATGTTTATTAAAACTGGCATATCATTATTTTTTATTATCAAATAAAATAATTAAATTAGAAATGTTGAAACAATATTTTTTACATTAAAAATAGCTATTCTGATATCATTGTGAAAAGTAAATTAATTTCTGCAATATTTTAATACAAAATTTAATATATATTTCAATAATTAAAAAGAAAAAATTTAAATCATTTTCTTCAGTATAAAGAAGCAAATCAATAATAATAATTTTATATATAGTATTCATAAAATGAAACTAATTTAGATTTAATAATTTATACAAATAGTTTATTTAATATTATCCTACGTATGGTACAAAACTACTTACATATTCAATTTTACTTAACATTAGTTAATTAGTCTAAACCTTCTCGTTTTTCTTTTACTGCTTCCTGAAAATAAAAAAGTATTGATAGATAATTTTCAAAAAATAAAAATTAAATAATTATCAATTTTTATAAGTAAAATTTGATTTTAAAATATTTAAAGCTGTTTTGAGAATACTTTAAATTTAAAATTACCTTGAAACGTTCTTCAAAAAGAGATAATTCTGCAATAAGATCCGTAATAGCATGCATGAAAGCATCATGTGGAGTGTAATCCGACGTCGTTTGTATTCTAATAACAAATTTATGTTCTAGAGGATGAGGCACTTTATAACCAGCAAAAAGTACTTGTGGATCTTTCAACAATTGGCTGAAAATAAATAAAGAAACATTTCGTATTTCCAAAATAACTATAATGTATTTTTTATTAGTGCAAAACTTACTTTCTTATCATATTTCCTAGAGTATGGTCTTCTTTGTTAATAGTGAAAATAGCTGCATTCGTTACTTTTGTATCTTGCTCTTTGATAATTCTGAAAACAATATATTATTTTTTTTTTTCTTGAAAGTTGTCCACCGGAGACGATAATCATTATCGATCATGATAATAATAAAGATCATCTTCATTATTATTTATTTATTAAACTTTTATTAAATCAAACGTTGAAAACAAATTATGTTTGAGGTTAACTTTGTTATTACTCACTTTTTCTCCCCTTCGTATAAAAGGAATGACTCGAATTTCGGTGGAGCATTCATCTTTATAAAAAATAATTATTTAAGAATCAAAAGCAATGATTTGAGTTCAAAACTCAAGTAATATTCTTAAAATTCAAAGGAATGTTCCAGTTTTAAGTTTTTATTGTCGGTCGACAGTTTACAGACTGGTGGCGCTAACTTACCAATAATTTGGGAACTATTTTGCTAATTCTTATGCTCTGAAGATAAAAACAATAAATCTCAGATGATAAAAACAAATGTAAACAAAAACAAATTTTGTAAATTTTTTTACTTAATATTTAAAATCACAAATTTAATGAAAATTAAAACTTGCATAACTTAATAAAATAATTTATTTACACATATATACATATCACATATATCAACAGCACTTTTTACTTTTTTTCTCAGAAATTGTCTCAGTCTTTTTAGTTGATTTTCTTTTATTTGCACTAGGAATGTTTTTATTAATTTTTGCACAAAATATAATTGTCTGAGCCCAGCCAGCCAGAGGGCCCCATAACTCTTGCAGAAATCTACTGATTTCTTGATTAATTTTTGGAGTAACTGTCTTTTGAGATTTCAGGTGCGGAGTATAATATGAGCATGCTACTTGAAATATGTGTGTATCCACGGGTATTGCTTCTAAGTGACCTAACGACATCAAACAAATACAGTCTGCCACTTTGGGTCCGACTCCTGTGAGTGTCATTAGCTGACTTTTGGCATGCTCGTAGGACGCGTCGTTTCTTTTGTGTAAATCCATCAACCAATTTCTTCCTCCTAATTTTTCTAAAATTTCTGCACTATTGGCTATATATTTGGCTCTATAACCGAATCCTTCCTTTCGTAGAATAGATTCAACGTCAGAATTATTTAAAGCTTCAATTGTCGGAAAGTCATAATACAATTTTGAGTCCACCTCGCCAATTTTTTGGCCAAAAAAAGAGCAAAGCTTTTCCACCATTCCAGTTATCCTAAAAATAAAAAAAATATATTTTAATGTTTCTAATTTATTTAAATATTAAATTAGTATTTTATAGTTCAATAATTTACCTTGTAATATTATTGTTTGAACTACATATGAAAGAAAAAATATTTTCCACAATGTCTTGGTCTAAAATACGAACACCAACAGTTTTTTTTACTAGTTTCGCAAACTGTGAATCAGTTTCTTTCCACTTTAGTAAATTATCCTCTAGGGAGATGTCAAGTTGAAAATATTTTGATAAAATTGAATTAAAGTCTTTGTTTTTGTCTAAGGATTTGTGCACTTGGTAACAAATATGTTCATCTGTTTGAGTCAAAGTCCACACAGAACCGGAAAATACACCTCTATAAGTTTTGTCATCTAAAGTTGTCCATCTAAAATAAAGACAAACAATTTATATAAAATTATACAACTACATTCTAATTTTAAAAATGCTTTTTGGTATAAATTATGAAAACATTGAGAACGAATTATGGAATTAAATATAAATGAGTTAGTGATATTTGTATAACAGTAAAATTTATCTACAAACATCATATATTTTGGTTAGAATTCACAACTTTTACCTAAAACTCTGTCCTCCATTTAATGTTATACCCAAGTCTAACTCTGCTCGGGGACAACAAATTTTTCCAGATATCATTTTTGAAATTGCTTTAAAACATGAACGATTAACTATTGGCATTTAAATTTAGTTGAATTAAGATAATAGTTTAGCACATAGGCAAAGGAAATATTGCTTTGAATCTCTGTTTTAACACAATACAATGTACAATATTATTTACTGAAGGTATACGTTATAACTACACTGTTGCACTACAGATGGCAGTACAAGTCTATCTTATTTAATGTGCTTTGAAACGTTTCTCTGAAAAAGCATACTAATATTTTAATATAGATTATTTAACAAAATAAAAAAAAAAGAAAATGTATGCTTAAAAATTAAATTGTAAGTTAATATTTTGTTCTTAATTTTTCTAAAATATATTTCACTTGTCTACATTATAAAATGACTATATAAGAGTTAATTATTCACATTATTTAAACATAAATTTAGAGAAAGAGAGAGAGAGAAAGGGGGGGGGATGCATAATAAACATTTGAACAAAATTATATTTTTCATAGTTTTTTTAATAAGAATTTTTACATTTAGTTTTCCAAAAATAAAATTAATTAAATATTTTTAACTTAAATATTTTTAACAATATTTTGATCATACATTATCTAATAAATGAGCATTTTTATACAAAAACTGTGTGAATTTTTATGAACAATGTCTCTTAAACATTAACTTTTGTATTAAAGAAATAAGTTTTTGATTCTTTCTCATTAATTATTGAAAATATTTAGTATTAATATATTAACTTAGGTTATTTGTTCATCTCGATTATTATCACTGAAATATAATAAATTTAAGGATTTCTAAAAAGTAGGCCCCAGCCAGACAGATCCATATAATCAATAAAAGATAATCATCGAAATCTTCTTCAACGTCAAAATATTTACCAAAAAGCTTTACAAGTTCATTGTCTTGTACAATAACTTCACAACTGGGTAGCAAACTCTTATTTTTGAGATAAATTTCACTAAATTGATCAAAACAGTCTCCCAGAACTTATATTTTAAAGCATAAATCTGAATGTGGAACTTGATTTTGAGTTTTCTGCACGCTTTTTGAAAATTATCATTTCTTTGGTACAATGAGTTAACGTTGAAGGTTCAATTATCATACATTTGCCTCGAGATACAATCTTGTTGACAATAGTGAACACAAAATTTTCGCAAAATATGCGCTGAAATTCAACCATCGATAGATTTCACAAAACAGACATCTTGTCTAAAGCGTGACATAAACTTTGAAGTATGAAAAGTAATTTTATCAGGCAACTGGGGTAAGAATGACGTACGGGTAATTCTATAACAATAATTTTTGAATTTTAAGTTAAAAATGTCCTTGAACTATTTCTTTAACAGTTGATACTTAATAAACTTGTGCAGTTGATAAAGTCCCTGATGCAAGAAATCCATTAAAAACTATACATGAATGGGTTTATAGTGTTTAATCCTAAAATTGTACTGTGTCATTTACCATAAAATCCATTTCATTAAAGGGAGGTGCGACCAAAAAATCCTAGAAAATTGAAAAAAATCGTTTTTTTATTGCAGTTTTGGATAGCTGGAACCTTCTACTATAAGGTAGTGGAAGTCAAATTTCGATACGCGCATTAGAAATAATATTTTTTAAACAATTTGTCCAGTAGCGCACAGCGTCAATTCTGGCGCGCTTTGATTAAATTTGCATGATAGATTCGTTAATGTTTTTTTTTATTTTAAGCAAATTTGTATATTGTTATAAACATTATTGATGATTTTATATTAATTTTAATAAATAATTGTTATAAACATTGACGATTAAATATTAATTAATAAATAATTGTTATAAATAAATTAATTTAATAATTTTTTGTAATTCGTAAAAAATAATATTTTTGATAGATATGTTTGTTTACATTTATAAAAATCCAAACATTTATACAATGTAAAACAAATTATAAATCAACAATTTGGTATTTGCAACATGTTTGTGCAAGTTCATACAAAGTCGTGCGATGTCGCGTTTTTCTTTGTTTATAATGTGAATAAAAGTTTTATGCAACAGTGTAGTGTGGTGTTTACGTTTTTTGATGCAATAATAAAATATGGGTAAAAAAAAGAATATTGTACCAAAGAAAACAAAAAAAAGGCAATTATTAAAAAGTGATAAGAAAAAGTTTCTACTTTCTCAAGCAAAAAAAGCTCGAGAATATTACAATTTGCATCGGAAAGTTGATGGTAAAGTAAGTATATTTGATTGTTGCAATTAAACAATGTGTTTGAAAATTTAATTTAATTTTCAGTTGTAAATAAAATTAAAATAAAAATATAAAAGTAGACGTAAAAACTTAAAATAATAAATGTCTTTGAAAATTTGAAATATGTTTTGTCTTCTTTAATAAATAATCAAAATTTTTATAGGCAATCGACAAAAAAGTTGTTAGTAAAAAACTAACAAAAATACAGCTTTTTCATGACCATCATAATGCTTCGGAAAAGGGGGATTCACTTACCGACAAAGATACCGACTCTGAAAATGAAGGAACATCTAATTTTGATTCAAAATACAGAATTTATAACAGTGACATTTCGGCTCAACTTTTCTCTGGTCTAAAATGCAAAACATGTTCAAAAGGTCAAGCATTGTAATGAGCGAGGATTCAATTGTACTATTCAAGTAATTTGTGATAGCTGCAAGACTCTCCAAAATGAATGTCAATCAAGTCCAAACAATAGTAACGAAGGCACTATTGAAATAAACGAACTAATGACAAATTCCTTCTTTGATATGGGCTCAGGTTATTCAGGCATGAAAAAATTAGGAACAGAACTAAATATGAATATTATTTCCCAATCATGAATATTATGTGCCCAAAGACTTTCACGAAGTACGTTAATGTCGCTTATGAGAAAAATTAAAAGTTTCGAGATGCTGTTTTGCTTAGGTCACGCGAAATCATTAGAAAAGCACACGTCGATTTGCATCCTGAATTAGCTAGTAAAGAAGTAATTGACATTGCGGTTTCTTATGATGGTTCTTGGCATACCCGAGGATTTCAATCACAACATGGCTTAGGAATCATTATCGATATTTTGACAGGCCTGGCTATCGACTTTGTAATTTTATCAAAGTTTTGTGAGCAATGTACGAAGAAGAAGAGTGAATTTCAGAATGAGGCTTCTTTTAAAAACTGGCAAGAAGAGCACAAGAGAAAAGGTGAGTGCGAGCAGAATTTTAGCGGATCTTCTGGAGCGATGGAGTTACATGCTGCTGGAATACTTTGGCAAAGATCAATTGAACTTTGTGGGATGCGCTATACTACGTTTTTAGGTGATGGGGATACAAAGACACATACATATTTAAAGTCTTTGAATGTTTATGAAGGAACTAAAATTGAAAAACAAGAATGTATCAACCACAATGGAAAACGCATTTATACCGGATTGAAAAATCTTTGTGAGACATTATCCAAACAGCAAAAATCTATCGGAGGTTCAAAGTTTGGTAGTTTGACTGATACCAAAATGAAGATTTTGCAATCTTATTTCGGCAATGCAATTATGGAAAAATGCTCCTGATGTAAACGCAATGAAAAAAGGTGTATTCGCAACTATATACCATGCCAGTTCTACTGATAAAAAACCAAGACACGAGAATTGTCCTGTGGGACTTGATTCGTGGTGTTTTTGGCAACGAGCGAAAGCGATTAAAGAAAAACCAAAAAAACACAGCGAAATGAGCTTGCACCTCCGACCAGACGTTGTAGAGAAAATCTTGCCCGTTTATGAAAGACTGACTAGTGACGATTTATTAAAAAGATGTACAACAATCGGCACACAAAACGCTAATGAAAGCGTCCATAACTCCATCTGGGCTAAGTGTCCAAAAATTAAATCCACTACGTTGAAAAAACTAGAAGTAAGAACATTTTTTGTTTACAAAAAATATATTTTTATAAATAATAATAATAATAATAACAAGTGATGACAAACATGACGAAAAATAAACTCAAAAAACTGAATATCATTTTATTCTAACATAATAGTAGATTACTTTACTTGTGGGAAAGGTAGAGGTTTCTCGCTGCGCTCGTGGCTACCTTTTCCACGAGTGGGAAGAGCCTCTACCTTTCCAACGAGTATAGTACTGTACTTTTTCTTACAAGTGCGGTGAAATATTGAAAGCGAATAAATATGAGGTCCAGGGGGCACAAATAAATTAATTTTTTTTAAATGTGATGCTGGCACCCAAAGGGGGTCAAAAGCATAGTTATTTTAATAAGAATAAAAAAAATCTAAATAAAAATAATTTTTTAAATCTATTTCTTAAAAAAAAATTAAAAAAATTAAAACATGAAAAGTAAAACTGAATTTGTAGAAGGAATTAACAAAACAATTAAACAAACAATTAAACTAAAAAAGTGTGTACAGGAGAAAATATAAAAGATTTTTATCAACAATTTTTTTTTATTTATTGAACATTTTTCATTCAAAACATACATCTTTCAGATGAAAAAAACAGCCATTTTGATTTTATTTCTTAAACCTATGAAAATCTTTTTTTTTTAGATTTTTAGTTAAGTATTTTCCTTAAAGCGATCCTAATTTTAAATCACAATTTTACGCTTTGGTTACATTGTTATTCGTCAATTTTTTCGATAAAATATATCTAACTAAAACAACGGTTTTTCATTTTAAGAAAACAAAACGACTAATTAAAACAAACAATCTTATCAAAATGTATAAAATAATGTAAAAAATTAAAAAAAGTCGATCAAACGTATCACTCAAACGCGGATAAGTCCATGCTATCAAGGAGCCAATTTTCGAGCTCCACATTCTTGGGGTTCAAGGTTTCCTAATCCATGAAGTTCTGGCTTGTGGAAAGAGTCTCCATGTCGACTTTCTGAAGACTGGCTTCCTTTAACTCGACAATAACAGGTGGATTGTCAATCAGTTCGTCTGTGAATCGTTAATGAAAATTTTTATTTTTTTTTGTTTTAAAAAACTGATACTATATTAAAAGTAAAATAAATTTATCCCTACCATTTCGAATGCTGGAATGAGCACAGTTATTTTTGTTCACTGGTGCAGAGTTGTTTTCGGTCACAGCCGGGATCTCATCAGTCGGGTTCTTCGCCTGGTTTAGACCCTGGAGCGCAAGGTCAACATCCTTCGGAATAAGTTTCAGAGAGGATGTCACGAAATCGTAAACGACGTAACCCTTATCGAGCGAATCCCAATTTTGAGGATGAACTTTTGAGGAATCATTTCCCAGATTACCTTAAAATAGGAGTCAATTTTGATTAAATATGAATAAATTGTCATTAAATTTAATTGAAACTTATTTTCAAATAAATAAGTAATGAAATACTTTTGAATTATGAAAACTTATTTTCGTGAAGAGATATTGACTATCATCCGCATTTTTCAAGAAAAAATTAAGATTTTTGGGCAACAATGTTTTTGATTTTTTCGAGACATAACCTTTGGAGTTTAAGCTCAAAAAGCGACTAAGCTGTTTGCAATTCCTCAAGTCCACATTGTAGTCCTTTAGAGTAATTGCCTTTATCATCGAATATCTGGACCAGAGAGTTTTTGGCGTCCACTTGTTCGCGTAATCATTGAAATACGCCATAAAAGTTTCTTGGGAGAAATTCCCAGCAACTCTCTTTGTCTGACACCATTTTTCAAAATGAGCGAACGCTTCGGCGTATTTTTTCGTCGACTTTTTTTGGCAATGTTTTGGCCAACGCGGCTTCGTACGATTGACGCACTTTTTGCGGCAACTCCGGATTCATCGTTCAATTGTCGGATCAAAAATCGTCGCACTTTTTCTTTCACGCACAAAGTTTCACCAAAACGTGCTAATCACAACTGATCTCGAGCGGGCGCTTAGGAGAGTGGGAGAAAGTTTTCCCACTGTCCCCACTCTTGGCGGCGTAGGAAAACCGCTCGGATTTCCTACGCAAAAGAGTTGGAAAAGTGGATTGTTTTCCCGCACGTGTAAGATAAAATTTATATTTTAATTTTTTTTTTTCAGATCGCTACTACGAATGGCATAGGTGAATTCAATATGGGATACGAAATGATGCTGAAACTAAAACATTCATTGAAAAGTTGCACTGTATCTCAAATTTCAGCATCATTAAATATACGGTAATATATTAATATCTGCAGTACGGATTCTTATGAGATTTGACACAGCTGTTCCTTATAACTTAAGGAACATTTCCGCCGCTTACACTATGCACTTATCTTTTATAGTTTTTGTATTTTAATCCGCGTTCGCGCGCCAAGCGCTCGGAGAAGTTTGCATAGATTCAGGGGCACTTCAGCCGGTCCGAGCGTAAGTGCCCTTATTGCATGCGGCCCTTCAATTCTTCTGTAAATACCATTTTTTTATATTTATATTAGACAAAAATGTTAGAAAATTTTTTATTATTTTTATCTGAAACATTGCAGAATGTTAACTAGAAATTCACACTTCATAAGTGTTATAACTTATTTAAATTAAAATTGATATCATTTATTGATAATATTTGCAATCAAATAAAAATAACATTTACTTTTGAATTTTCAGATTTGCGGCCAGAATTGAACGATAAACTAGTATTTGCAGCATCGAGTTCTTTGAATGATTTGAAAAATGGACAAGCTCAATCAGCTAAATTGTTAAATGTCGTGAATAAATCTCCCGATAAAGTAAACACTGCTCTAAAGAGTATGAAAAAATCAAGAGTTTGTCCCCAGAAATAAATGTAGACAAAGCTTTGGCCATTGCTTTAAATTGTAACATGACAAAACATCAATACCATATCTTAAGATTGAATAGCAAAGAGCAAGGTTTGGTTTTGATTTGATTTAAAAAATGTCATAATATTTAAGCTATTCAGAGCAAGTTCATTTTCAATTTTTGTTAAAGGTTTCAACCATACTTGTTTTGTAAGAAGTGAATAAATTGAAAAAAGATTACAAAATATTCTAATAAACAAATGAAAAATGAAAAAAAATACAATATTTAATACATAATAGCAATTTTTCATATTCAAGTTTTATTTTTCCAAAAAAAAATGTGAATTTATATAACAAATCCTCTTTTGTTCTGAACAGTCCATATTTTTGTATTTTCAATATTGCAAATGTTTTTTCCAAGTTAAAACAAATTAAGCGATGCCAAAAAAAATGTTATCCAAATAACATTGAAATCACAGATTCAGAGGCTAAAGTCAATTTGCAAAGTCTGTTAGACCACACTGTATCTCGATTGGCTGAAATTTTGAAAGATGTTTTAGCAGAAAAAACGCAATTAAATATGTTTTTTTCATAAACCCTAAATGTTTTATTTCGTATATAAATCATTTCAAATTGTAATCAAATTAAATAATTATGTTTTCAGCTTGGAATTACCCAAAAATGTTCAAGCAAAAGGAACAAGATTAGGTAAGTATAGATAAGAAAGAAATTATGGAAAAAACGAAACGAAATATTCAACAACAATTTCGTGTTAAATTAGGTTTGCTCGTAGATTTACTAAAACAAGGTATAGTATGAATAAAATACTTTTATGATTTTTAACTATGTCTACTTTTCTTTATATAATTTATGTAAAACAATTCTGCATTCTGTAGGTTTTAGATCAACGAACGATGGAAACACGACCAAAAAGTTTGTTGAAAACACTGACATTGTGGCTGAGATTTTGAATATTGATAAAAAATTGATTATATGCCCTAATAAAATATTGACACACACAAGATCATTTTGTGAATACCAAGTTCAGTCTACATAGTATGATTTATATTTTGTCAATATTTTATAATAATACAATATTTATTTTGTATTTTGTATTAATTTGGAATTTACTTTATATTTAATTTTGGGTATTGTTATAATTAATATGATTCTTCAATGTTGTTTACATGGAAATTGTTAAAAATTAATATTTATATACGTTTTACAACAAAGTCCATGAAATATTATAAATGCTTGAATATCACTTTATTTTTGATAAAATATATTCGAACAGAATATTCAAAAGTCATTTTACGTTTCTTATTTCGGTTTACTAACAATGAGTTATTATTTATTGTACAAAAATCTTAATAAAACACTACTTATTATTTTTATTATAATAAACATAAGAAGTATCGAAATTAAATTGCTCAATAAAGTTTTAAAAACTTCGCGCCTAATTAAGTAATGGCACTGCAGTGAAATTCCTTGAGAGTTTATAAAACCGGTCGGTAACTCTGCAATTTTTAAACGATATTTACATTTTCCTACTTTGCCGCTACTAACCTCTAACATTTTTGTCAAATCGACGGTTATATCACTTTTATACAGAAATGCAAAAGGAAAGATTGAAATTGCGTAGCTTTCCTCGTGCCTACAAATTCCATAGAATCCGGCTTTCTAAAAAACTCTTTTGGTATAAATAGTGTAATTTCAAGATAAAATTAGAAAAAGTTTCAATCTGAGTCTTATTCAATGAATTATAATTGTATCTTGAGACTTGTAAGAGTAGCAGACATTTTTTGACTACTCCTATGCAAATCAGATTCATATAGTTAACAGGTACTTGCTTTACTATATCAAAAAATAGGAATCATGTATGGTACATTTTGTGCAACTATCATACCCACTATGGTATTTTACATTCATTGTATGATATTATAATTTGATCCTTAAAATTAATTTAATTTTTTTTTATATTATTAACATCTCGAACAAATTGTGTTAAATATACATTGCAGTTAGGCTTTTTATACCCTGGAAAAATTATTTATAATAAGTAAATTTGGTAAATGATTTTTTCATATCTAAGTGATAAGAAATATAATCCAATTTTTGATACATCTTTTTCTTTAGGGAAATTTTGATTATCAAATTGAATGTAAATCCAGGTGTTGTTTAAAATTATTAGTCTTCTTAAGTATCACTGAATTAAAAAAGATCATTAATAAAAGAAAATAAACATCTGAAAAACATTAACAAAAAATTAATTCAAGGTAAAAATCAATAATTAGAGTGATTAAACATTTAATAATCTCGATTGCAAGATTAAAAAAAGAACAATTGAAATAATATAATTATTCAAAACATTTCGTTCACCATTTCAAATTAAAGCAGTTATAGAATTTATTTATTTACTAAATAAAATGAACAGTAAATGAAATCTTTGCACGATTTTTGCTAAAGTATTTTATAATTAGTTGCATTAATTTTTACGAATAATAAAATTAAGTGAAAAAAATGAATTTAATTAGACATATTAAAAAACATAAATTAAGGGTTCAATGCAAGAGAATTTAATTTTTGGAAAATATAGTTTTCTTTTTTATTATAGTATAAAATAAGTTCAAGAAAAAATAATTAACACATTAAATTGTTAGTAAACATAAATTTCAATACGATAATTGTCTACAATTCAAATGTAACATATGAGTTTATTTTTGTCGATATCTTTTACATTTTTTTTGTATTTGTTTATTTTATATTGAGGTTTAATTTTAATGCATTATTACCCGACATATTTTGCGTAAAGTGGTTTGCTTTTTCAGGAGGGGAATCGCATAACGCTTTTTCTGTAACGGCATCAGTAGAGTCTATACTTGGCTGGAGTGGGGTATTAGATGATAATAATTCTAGAATGCGATTCTAAGCAAGGGATATTTGTATAGTTAAACAGCAACTTCTGGCAACAGGAGAAGAAGATACTTTTTTATAAAACGTACGCGTATAATAGTTTTCTTTTTTTAATATATCTAGTTTCATTATAAAAATTTTAATGAAATTATATGAAAAGTTCTTTCTAATTTCTTTTAAAATTTTCCCCCGAAAGGTTTATAACTGCTTGCAGTTATACCGTGGAACATGTAATGAGTAACTTTTTTAATTAAAATTATTACCATGAAAGCATCGAATTATGAATGGTTGCCAATCTAAAACAACACATGCAAGAATCGGCCACAAATCTTTATGTCCGGATTTTGTATTTGGTGCTCTATCAAATCCAATATAAAAATAAATGTTGTTACTTTCGAAGTTTAAATGTTCAATTATACAATCTCTGATGTTCTGATCGATATCAAAATGAATGTATTTTCCAGTGCCCATGTCAACAACAGGTGCTACCACTCTAGGAGTCTTTCAAAATCTTTTCACATTTTTAAGCTTGTTGAGAAACAGTAAGTGAGTTCTAAAAATATTTAATAAAGACTTAGTACGCATATAAAGTATTTGACAAGATAATGCCTAACCAATCAGATCATTATCATATAATTTCTCATTTTTATTACTATTTTTCGAAAGACTTTGTTCAGTAGTTATAGGCTTATCTTTTGTTGTAATATAAAAATTGTATTGATCAACAGCTTTTGGAGTTTCAAAATCTTGATTAAAATCATCATTCATAAATCTAGTTGAAAAATTGTCTCAATCAGCTTTTTTTGTAAAAAAATTGTACATATTATAATACATAAAACTTTTGAATAGCTAATGAAGCTTTTGACTAAAGAATACTTAAGTAATATTGTGTATATGTAACTCTAAACTTAATTAATGAAAATTCACAAATAAATTCCAAAAATCTATTTTGAAAATAGCCTTGATACAAAATGTATGTAAACTCGTTTTTGTAGTTTGACAACTATATATAAAGAATAATTTTTTTTATAATATGCCACAGTAACAAGAATTGTCTTGAATCTTTAATGGATCACTTAAAATTTCAGCTGGTTCAATGAGTCCTGCCAAATATTGAGCATCAGAAAGATAATAAAAAATTGCAGTTGCATATAAGCAACAACATCCATTCTTTCCACATTCACAACAGTGTCTTTTTATATCAGATATGCTTATAGAATTTGGAACATATTCAAAGTAACACATGTATATATTTGGCATCATTTCTGCCAAATATGAAATAGTTTGTGAATTCTGGTAGGATCCCGTAAAAAACACTTTCAAATCTTTTTAGTTAACTCTAGAAAACTCTGTTAAATCCATGAAAGATAACTGTTGAAAAATATCTTTTTTTCGGTCCCAATTGTTTTTTCTACTTCATCAGCCAATGTGCTTTGAATATTAAGTTGAGACTCCATTCTTGATAATTTTTCACCTCAATTTTTCATACCAGAATTTATGATTTAATTAGGGTAAAAGTTTATTATCAAGTTGATTATGCAAAGTCTTCTATTTTGTCCTAAGATTCTATGCACTGCCTCAACTACCCAACGTATTTTTTTCATAATACGAGATTCGTTTGACTTGGCAGTAGTTAACCAACTTCTCTTACCGATGCTCTGATATTTCTAATCGAAATCAATTATGGAACATTTTACAGCAAAATGAAACTCTATATCACTTGAAGTGATTAATGGTTTGTTAGAACGAATGCCACGTATATGTAAAGCTATAATAAAAGCAAAAGGTGGATGATTCGAGGAATCTAAGATTTAAATGTTAATTTATTTAATTACAAAATGCGAATAAGAATATGTTAAATAAAATAGTTTAATAAACATGCAAATGTTTATACTATTGTTATTATTTTTTTAGAATTATTTATGTAATTATTTAATTTAATGTTAAGTAAAAATATCACAACAAAACTAATAAATATAAGCAATAAATATAAACAATAAATATTAACACTAATAATTACAATAATTAATAAGATTATTTGTTTTATAATAAATATTAATTATTTTAAAATACAGAACATATTGAAATTGAAAAGTTCGTTGGTAGATGATGTATAGACCAAAAGACTGCATATGTGGAATGCTCAAAAATTGAGAAAAGTACACATATTTTTCAAAATCCTATAACTTTGCCAAAAAAAATTAAATCAATCTGAAATTTTGAGGGCTTACGTAGAATAGTTTAAATAACAATTTTCCACTAACAGAAAATGCAGAAAAAAATTCAGAATAAAAACAGAAAATCTAAAAAAATTTCTAGAAGCGTATCATGGGATTCTTTATATGAATGCATTATTCAGATTTCTTCATTCATTCACAAGATTGTACAAAATTATTTTTCTAAAATCCGTTTTTTATTATTTTTATTTGGCAGTTTTAGGGACTGAAAATCTGGGGAAAATAGTTTCGAGACAATCTTTATCGAAAGGAAAACAAATTGGGCATTTTGACTAAATTTTTCATATGCTTAACCTGCTATACTCTTTGTTTTGATAAAAATGTAAACTTTTCTTTTAGATTTTTTATTATATAAATTTAACAATAATTAAAATTTATTAACAATTTTTTCTGTTTTTATATGATTTGTAAAATAATCAGGCAAAATTGAAGAAGACTACGATTCTGAAAGAGATTCAGAATTTATACCACCATCACAGCCACCTACAAATTTGTTTGCAAAAAGTTTAATATCAGAATTTTAATAATACCTTTTATTTTTAACGAAATTTCAATTCTGATTAATTAGTTTATTGTCTAATTTTTAATATATTTGATCAATTTAGGTAATAGCAATATGAAAGACACGCGCATAAGGAAACTGATGTTTTATTGTTTCGACATCTCCACCAGATGAACACTCTCAAAAGCAAAGTGAAAATCGACTGCTACTTTACTAGTTCAAAATGGCAATGACAATATAAATGATCAAAAAAAAGTACGGTTTCGTATAACAGTTATTATACAAAATTATCATATTAGTGCAGAATGCGCAGACACCTTATGAGTAACAAAACATATGTATAATCTACTATTCTGTTTTTAATAAAATGTAAACAATAATCGTTGCTAAGTTAATAAATTTTCATTTTTGAAACTTAATTTTTTTCAGATTTTAATATTTTAGCATTACGAAATTTACAAAAGACGTTACATGCACCTTTAATGTGTGAATTTGACATTCCTGTTAATATTTAACTATTTTTATATTAAAAATTGAGATTTTGTTAATTATTCAGTTAAAGTATATTTTTATTTGCAGAATTTATGTATTTGTTTCTGAATTTAAGTAACAATTTGTGAAGCTTAATGTTTCTTATATCCAGGTTTAAATATTTTATATGCAGAATTCAATCATTTTTTAGGTTTGACATTTTAAATAATTTGTATTGCCATTGGAATGCCAATACGGAGCCTCACTCTCGGATGCGTTACATCCCCCATAAAACGCCAGTTAATTTCATCAATCAAGTCCCAGATTCATTTCATAAGTCCCCAACCAATGCCTATTTTAAATTGTTATGTGGGAAGGAACATTTAAAAAAATAATAAAATTCGATGAAAATTAAGTACATTATAACACTTCGAAAATTCCATTTTTTCACATAATTTGCAAATAAATAAGCAAATTTAACCTATATTGTTCTTTAGTTAGTTAAGTAGCATATTTGTACACAATTTCAAGTCATTTTATGGAAAAATATCGATTTTAGTCTTTGAAGAACCTACAAAAAACGTTGTATGGGCGTGATATATTTATTGGTGTATTGGTCAAACTCCGAAGATTGTTCGGGTGTAACAGTACCGAGTGTAGTTCCCAAATCTGTGTCCATTCGCAATTCTAGTATAAAAATATATTACTAAAAATGTAATGAGCATCTGCAATAAGCTGAGTGTCCTGAGTTTATGCGACTTGAATGAGTTTGATTTTGTTTTCATTACTGAGTTATGGCTGAAAAGTGAGATTCACTCTTCAGAGTTTGTCGACTTGAATGTTTTTGATTGTTCACGATGTGATAGATCTTATAAAATAAGCGGGGTGGACATTTTCCTGAAGAAATCTTACATATATAACTTTATTAATATTGATATACCACAGTCACTTAATATTGATCTTATATGTGTAAAAGTCATACTAGGTTCTTTTTCGTTTATTATAATTTTATTTGATATATCAGCCCGTTCAACCTCTTATGATATAGATATTTTAGTTACTTCGCTCATAAATAATTCGAAACTATGGAGTAATCATTTACTTATAGTAGGGGATTTTAATATCCCAAACTTTCTTATCTCGTAATCGAAAGAACAATGTAAGGATGCGAAATAAAACAGTGTATCACCTTTAATAAACTTCTATGATTGAAAAAATTGAATAATGAAGTTAATAGTAACTATAAAATGTTAATCTTGGTTTTTTCTAACTTTGATATATGTCTCAATAGCGGGTATACCACTTTTTCGTGTTGATACGTATCATCCGCCATTATCTGTTAATTTAACATTGTTAAGATACGTAAACTTACAATTAGAAATGCAGATAGAAGATATTATCTCGGTATTATTCTAAAGTAAACTATATTAGAATTGATGGCAATAACGCTTTGACTGATTGATCTGAATTGTTTGCTATCAAAAATGTCAACACTGCCTGTGATTTATTTAATGATAAACATGATAGTATAATAGACAAATATGATCCAATTTATAATACAAAATCTCAAAAGTATCCACCCTAGTTTGATAAGCAGGTTGTTTTTCTTATAAATCTAAGAAATAGATGGCAAATGACCTTAAGGCATCCCTAGTAGAAATTTACCTGGGTTCCCCCAAAAAACCTTGAAAGTCAAATTTTTGTGGGGTTTATATTGGCACTATATGGGCCTAATATGAATTTTTCATGGGATCTACATGAAAATATAATGCCTTGCCCAAGAGAGCCCAATTTATTAGTTTTTAAAAACAATTATTCCTAAATAAATTTAATTTATTATTTACAATATTTTTTCAACCAAAAAATAGGTTTTTAATATGTTAAAACATAAATATTTAAATAGTATTTAGTGTCTTATCATTTAAGAACCTTAAACTTAAAAAAAATTAAAATATTTTTTATTCGAAAAATTAATACATGCTATAAACATAGAAAAAAATATAAATTTAAATTTTATTTGGAATTAAAAAATTATTGTAATAAAAAAATGTTGCTAGGGCAGTTAACATTTAAGTTTCACATCGACGATATTATAAAATATGCAAATAAAACCTTGGGACACGTATTGAGATTGAGGAGAAATAATAGTTCAGTTAAAACACTTAAGGTATTATTTTAAATACAAATAGATCAAAGTTAAAATTTGCTAGCGTCATTTGGTCTCCCCATGCAGTAGGTATATCAGCATCCATTGAAAAGTGTCAAAGGCGTTTCGTTTACTATTTTAAATTTTGGAAAGAAACGTCTTATTATTCCCTGCGAGATATCGACAATAGCTTTCTGCATGAGAGATTTGATGTGAAGAGATTGTCTTCTCGTAGACATGCTACTTCAATCATATATTTACTGAAATCTATTCGGAAAGTTGTTGATGCACCGGCATTATTGAATGAAATTAAATTCCGCGAACCTAGTTATTTTTCACGTATTAATCCATCAATACAATTGAGGCCTAATGCAGATGGATTTGCAAGGGATTCGCCATTGTACAATTATAGTGCATATTTGAATGATTTTGTTATTCAAGAGCGAGTTGATATTTTGGGCGATTTTATCACATCATTGTGTTCGGAAATAATTTATTATAGTAACATCATACATTTATGATATAATTATGTATATGAGTAATCTTGTAATGAGGCAACCCGATGGATTTTATATAAAATAAATAAATAAATAAATATGTTTGGAACGTACTGTGAACGTTATTAAAGCGATAAATGTATTTAAGTTAATTTTTATTTTAGATAAATAAATAAATATAATTTTACACATGTATAAAGTATTATTTTATTAAATATTGTAAATATTTAATATGTTCTGATATAAAAAAAAACTTTAAACTATCGGACCTATGGCAGTATATATATATATGTGACTTAACTAATTTTTTATTTTTTCATAATAAAAAACAGTGAACA